>WNWK01011127.1:60000-66229 GCA_009830355.1 Cherax destructor | reverse complement strand
AGCAAGGAGAGAGAGGACCTAAAAAAACGTCAATAAAGGGAGGCGGGGCCAGGGCAAGTCTGGGCCCCTGCAACCACAATTAGGTGAGGTACAATTGGTGAGTACACACACACACACACACACACACACACATCAAAAACGTACTGACCAGAGTACAAAATTTTCCATATTTCTCAATTTTCAGTCCCTGGTCGTATATACTATACGAACTTTTTCCAATCTGCCTTAAATCACGATTTAAATCAAGCTTATATCAGATTATTTAACATGTCTGTCATATGTCAGTTTGAAGTTGTTAAATCTGAAGTTGATGTCAGATACATGTGTCTTGACTAGTACATATGTGTCTTGACTAGTATGCATGTGTTTTGATTAGTATGCATGTGTCTTGACTAGTACACATGTGTCTTGACTAGTATGCATGTGTTTTGACTAGTATGCATGTGTCTTGACTAGTATGCATGTGTCTTGACTAGTATGCATGTGTTGACTAGTATGCATGTGTCTTGACTAGTACACATGTGTCTTGACTAGTATGCATGTGTTTGACTAGTATGCATGTGTTTTGATATATGTGTCACTAGACAATGTGTCTTGACTAGTACATGTGTCTTGACTAGTATGCATGTGTTTTGACTAGTATGCATGTGTTTTGACTAGATATGCACACATGTGTCTTGACTAGTATGCATGTGTTTGACTAGTACATGTGTCTTGACTTAATATGCATGTGTCTTGACTAGTATGCATTGTGTCTTGACTAATGATGTGCATGTGTATTGACTAGTCATCACAGGTCTTGACTAATGTCATTGTCTGACAGTATAGCCACAGTCATCTACATGCATACAGCCAAGTCATCTACACTAGCCACAGTCATCTTACACTAGCCACAGTCATCCTAAACAAGCCACAGTCATCATACACTAGCCATAGTCATCATACACTAGCCACAGTCATCTTACACTAGCCACAGTCATCCTAACAGCACTAATGCCACATGGTCATCTACACTAGCCACAGTCATCTACACTACACGTCTCTAACTAGCAGTCATCTACACTAGCCACAGTCATCTCTACACTAGCTCTGCACAGTCATCTACACTAGCACAGTCATCCTACAACAAGCCCAGTCATCGCCACAGTCATCATAGCACAGTCATCTACACTAGCCACAGTCATCCTCACTAGCCACAGTCACTCATAGCCACAGTCATCCTACACTACAAGTCCACAAGTCATCTACACTAGCCACAGTCATCCTACACTAGCCACAGTCATCCTACACTAGCCACAGTCATCCTACACTAGCCACAGTCATCTACACTAGCCACAGTCATCCTACACTAGCTACAGTCATCTTACACTAGCCACAGTCATCATACACTAGCCACAGTCATCCTACACTAGCCAGTATCCTAGAGTCATCTTTCACTAGCCACAGTCATCATCCTACTAGCACAGTCATCTTACACTAGCCACAGTCATCCTAGATAGTCACTCACTGCCACATCATCATCCTGGGGACAGGAGCTAAGTCATCCTACACTAGCCACAGTCATCATCCTGGGGACAGGAGCTAGTCATCCTACACTAGCCACAGCATCATCCTGGGGACAGGAGCTAATCATCCTACACTAGCCACAGTCATCATCCTGGGGACAGGAGCTAGTCATCCTACACTAGCCACAGACATCATCCTGGGGACAGGAGCTAGTCATCCTACACTATCCACAGTCATCATCCTGGGGACAGGAGCTAGTCATCTACACTAGCCACAGTAATCATCCTGGGGACAGGAGCTAGTCATCCTACACAGCCACAGTCATCATCCTGGGGACAGGAGCTAGTCATCCTACACTAGCCACAGTCATCATCCTGGGGACAGGAGCTAGTCATCCTACACTAGCCACAGTCATCATCCTGGGGACAGAGCTAGTCATCCTACACTAGCCACAGTCATCATCCTGGGGACAGGAGCTAGTCATCCTACACTAGCCACAGTCATCATCCTGGGGACAGAGCTAGTCATCCTACACTAGCCACAGTCATCATCCTGGGGACAGGAGCTAGTCATCCTACACTAGCCACAGTCATCATCCTGGGGACAGGAGCTAGTCATCCTACACTAGCCACAGTCATCATCCTGGGGACAGGAGCTAGTCATCCTACACTAGCCACAGTCATCATCCTGGGGACAGGAGCTAGTCATCCTACACTAGCCACAGTCATCATCCTGGGGACAGGAGCTAGTCATCCTACACAAGCCACAGTCATCATCCTGGGGACAGGAGCTAGTCATCCTACACTAGCCACAGTCATCATCCTGGGACAGGAGCTAGTCATCCTACACTGCCACAGTCATCATCCTGGGGACAGGAGCTAGTCATCCTACACAAGCCACAGTCATCACCTGGGGACAGGAGCTAGTCATCCTACACTAGCCACAGTCATCATCCTGGGGACAGGAGCTAGTCATCCTACACTAGCCACAGTCATCATCCTGGGGACAGGAGCTAGTCATCCTACACTAGCCACAGTCATCATCCTGGGGACAGGAGCTAGTCATCCTACACTAGCCACAGTCATCATCCTGGGGACAGGAGCTAGTCATCCTACACTAGCCACAGTCATCATCCTGGGGACAGGAGCTAGTCATCCTACACAAGCCACAGTCATCATCCTGGGGACAGGAGCTAGTCATCCTACACTAGCCACAGTCATCATCCTGGGGACAGGAGCTATTCATCCTACAAGCCACAGTCATCATCCTGGACAGGAACTAGTCATCCTACACTAGCCACAGTCATCATCCTGGGGACAGGCTAGTCATCCTACACAGCCACAGTCATCACGCTGGAGACAGGAGCTAGTCATCCTACACTAGCCACAGTCATCATCCTGGGGACAGGAGCTAGTCATCCTACACTAGCCACAGTCATCATCCTGGGGACAGGAGCTAGTCATCCTACACAAGCCACAGTCATCATCCTGGGGACAGGAGCTAGTCATCCTACACTAGCCACAGTCATCATCCTGGGGACAGGAGCTAGTCATCCTACACTAGCCACAGTCATCATCCTGGGGACAGGAGCTAGTCATCCTACACAGCCACAGTCATCATCCTGGGGACAGGAGCTAGTCATCCTACACTAGCCACAGTCATCATCCTGGGGACAGGAGCTAGGTCCTCACCATGGTCTTCTCAGACTAGAGCAGCTCTGGGCCTCAACATTCAGTCATCAGTGAGAGGTGGACGGGGGTGGACGCTCCCCGCTCCTGCCAGTGCTCGCCCCGTCCTCACATATCTCTCTCTCTCTCTCTCTATCTCTCGCTCTTCCCGACGGGTCTCGAGCTCTGTCTCTCCTTCCCTGAGAGATAGATTTTGCTTATTGTTGATGAGGATTTGATTAAATGTTTGTTAATGTTACGAATCTCTCAGAAAAATGTTCGTTAATGTTACGTTTGTGTCGGAAAAATGTTCGTTAATGTTACGTTTGTGTCGGAAAAATGTTCGTTAATGTTACGTTTGTGTCGGAAAAATGTTCGTTAATGTTACGTTTGTGTCGGAAAATGTTCGTTAATGTTACGAATCTCTAAGATAATGTTCGTTAAAGTTACGAATCTCTCAGAAAAATATGTGAATTGCAACGAAATTTCATTGAAATAAATAAATTAACAATGGACTGAATCAGAAGCATTTATAATAGACAAAAAAAAATTTGGTAAATAATCCCCCCCCAAAAAAAAAAATCGAAATAACCAAGGAGGTGGATTTTATTTTTTAATTCAGAAAATATTGAGTAAATCGAAGTATTGATGAACATTTTCGAGTTTCTTGAAAAGAACTTTAATGGAAATTACTCGAAGTCTCAGTGAAAAACAAAGTTAATGGGAATAACAATAATGAAATTTTGGGGGGAATTTTCAGAAAAAAAAATTCGTCCTTTTTTTAAATTGTATATTTTTGGAATGCAAAATACATCTAATAATAATAATAATATTAATAATAATAATAATAATAATAATAATAATAATAATAATAATAATAATAATAATAATAATAATAATAATAATAACTATTATTATTATTATTATTATAATTATTATTATTATTATTATTATTATTATTATTATTATTATTATTATTATTATTATTGTTATTATTATTATTAATATTATTAATTATTATTATTATTAATATTATTATTATTATTATTATTATTATTATTATTATTATTAGTATTATTATTATTATTATCATTATTTCTTTTATTAGTAGTACTATTATTATGGGTATTATTATTGTGCAAAAAACCACAGTTTAAATAAAAAGAACAACAGTTTAAATACAAAAAACAATAGTTTATTAACAATTACAGTAACAACAACAAGAACAACAACAGTAGCAACAACAGCAACAACAACAATAGCAACAACAACAACAACAGTAGCAACAACAGCAACAGCAGTAGCAACAACAACAGTAGCAACAACAACAACAGCAGTAGCAACAACAACAGTTGCAACAACAGCAACAGCAGTAGCAACAACAGTAGCAACAACAACAGTAGCGACAACAGAAACGCAGTAGCAACAACAGCAACAGCAGTAGCAACAACAGTAGCAACAACAACAGTAGCGACAACAGCAACGCAGTAGCAACAACAGCAACAGCAGTAGCAACAACAACAGTAGCAACAACAGCAACAGCAGTAGCAACAACAACAGTAGCAACAACAGCAACAGCAGTAGCAACAACAACAGTAGCAACAACATCAATAGCAGTAGCAACAACAGCAACAGCAGTAGCAACAACAACAGTAGCAACAACAGCAACAGCAGTAGCAACAACAACAGTAGCAACAACAGTAGCAACAACGACAGTAGCGACAACAGCAACGCAGTAGCAACAACAGCAACAGCAGTAGCAACAACAACAGTAGCAACAACAGCAACAGCAGTAGCAACAACAGCAGTAGCAACAACAGCAACAGCAGTAGCAACAACAACAGTAGCAACAACAGCAACAGCAGTAGCAACAACAGCAACAGCAGTGGCAACAACAGTAGCGACAACAGCAACAGCAGTAGCAACAACAACAGTAGCAACAACAGCAATAGCAGTGGCAACAACAGTAGCAACAACAATAGTAGTGACAACAGGAACAGCAGTAGCAACAACAACAGTAGCAACAACAGCAATAGCAGTTGCAACAACAGTAGCAACAACAATAGTAATGACAACAGGAACAGCAGTAGCAACAACATTAGCAACAACAACAACACCAGCAGCAACAACAGCCACAGCAGTACCAACAACAGCAGTTTAACCACAGTAACAATACCAACAACAGCAATTTAGCCACAGTAACAATACCAACAACAGCAATTTAACCACAGTAACAATACCAACAACAGCAGTTTAAGAACAACAACAATAGCAGTTTATCAACATCAACAACAACAACAGCAATTAAACAACATCAACAACAGCCTAACAACCTGTCATTTCCAATTACCTACATAATAACGATACGAGCTAACTAAGGCTATTATCCTCCCACATGAATGACTTTTTTATATAGGATCAATGGGAATAGCTTTTGTTATGGAATAATTTATTATAAAGTTTTTTGTAACACGGCCGATGCCTTAATAAAACAAAATAATATATATATATATATATATATATATATATATATATATATATATATATATATATATATATATATATATATATATATATATATGTGTGTGTGTGTGTGTGTGTGTGTGTGTGTGTGTGTGTGTGTGTGTGTGTGTGTGTGTGTGTGTGTGTGTGTGTGTATCACAATACTCAAAATAATTATCCACAGTCAAAAAAAAGAGAGAAATTGCAAGCCCTTTCGTAATTTTTCACATCATCAAGGAATAGTGCAAATAATTGGACAGTAGAAGACTATAAGTCTATAAGTCAACATGTCAGGTTGAGATATGACCTGACACATGACCCAGCACGTTGAGCGTGGGAGTGTAGCGAAGATTTGGTCAGGTCACATCACATGTAGTTGTATGAGTGACATGTCAGGCCTAGTTTAAATTCCTCAAAAAATCTATTTATTTTAAAAGAATCTAATTTATATAAACCTGAAGTTATGTTCATTTTAAAAAGGGTACTATTTTTTTAAGAAGCTTGATTCCATTATATTTCTCTGAGTCATGGTCCTGCTTGATACAACTTTTTCA
>WNWK01011127.1:52500-57500 GCA_009830355.1 Cherax destructor | reverse complement strand
GTACAGTGATCACTACAACAGTCACTACATCAGTCAGTACAGTGATCACTACAACAGTCACTACATCAGTCAGTACAGTGATCACTATACCAGTCACTGCATCAGTCAGTACAGTGATCACTACAACAGTCACTACATCAGTCAGTACAGTGATCACTGCACCAGTCACTACATCAGTCAGTACAGTGATCACTACACCAGTCACTGCATCAGTCAGTACAGTGATCACGACACCAGTCACTGCATCAGTCAGTACAGTGATCACTACACCAGTCACTGCATCAGTCAGTACAGTGATCACTACAACAGTCATTACATCAGTCAGTACAGTGATCACTGCACCAGTCACTACATCAGTCAGTACAGTGATCACTACACCAGTCACTGCATCAGTCAGTACAGTGATCACTACACCAGTCACTGCATCAGTCAGTACAGTGATCACTACACCAGTCGCTGCATCAGTCAGTACAGTGTTCACTGCACCAGTCACTGCATTATTCAGTACAGTGATCACTACACCAGTCACTGCATCAGTCAGTACAGTGATCACTACAACAGTCACTACATCAGTCAGTACAGTGATCACTACACAAGTCACTACATCAGTCAGTACAGTGATCACTACAACAGTCACTACATCAGTCAGTACAGTGATCACTACACCAGTCACTACATCAGTCAGTACAGTGATCACTACACCAGTCACTACATCAGTCAGTTAAGTGATCACTACAACAGTCACTACATCAGTCAGTACAGTGATCACTACACCAGTCACTACATCAGTCAGTACAGTGATCACTACAACAGTCACTACATCAGTCAGTACAGTGATCACTGCACCAGTCACTACATCAGTCAGTACAGTGATCACTACACCAGTCACTACATCAGTCAGTACAGTGATCACTACACCAGTCACTACATCAGTCAGTACAGTGATCACTACAACAGCCACTACATCAGTCAGTACAGTGATCACTACACCAGTCACTACATCAGTCAGTACAGTGATCACTACAACAGTCACTACATCAGTCAGTACAGTGATCACTACAACAGTCACTACATCAGTCAGTACAGTGATCACTACACCAGTCACTGCATCAGTCAGTACAGTGATCACTACAACAGTCACTACATCAGTCAGTACAGTGATCACTGCACCAGTCACTACATCAGTCAGTACAGTGATCACTACACCAGTCACTGCATCAGTCAGTACAGTGATCACGACACCAGTCACTGCATCAGTCAGTACAGTGATCACTACACTAGTCACTGCATCAGTCAGTACAGTGATCACTACACCAGTCACTGCATCAGTCAGTACAGTGATCACTACACTAGTCACTGCATCAGTCAGTACAGTGATCACTACACCAGTCACTGCATCAGTCAGTACAGTGATCACTGCACCAGTCACTGCATGAGTCAGTACAGTGATCACTACACCAGTCAGTTCATCAGACACCCACAGCTTTCACTGCATCAGTCAGTACAGAGATTACTGCATCAGTCAGTTCACTGCATCTCCCATAGTTTTCACTGCACCAGTCAGTTCACTGCACCACACACAATTTTCACTGCACCACCCACATAGTTTTCACTGCACCACCCACATAGTTTTCACCGCACCACCCACACGATTTTCACTGCACCACCCACACGATTTTCACTGCACCACCCACACAATTTTCACTGCACCACCCACACAATTTTCACTGCACCACCCACTCATAAAACTCCCATAACTACCAATTCAGCAGTTAACTGGCTCAGTTAGAGTCACACGCTTCAGTTAGTCCATTAATGGCTCTATTTGAGGGGTTTGTAGAGCCGTGAACCTGATTCCCCAATCAACATGTCTGATTTACCACCAAACAGATTTTTTCATCAAATTTACAATCAGAGGCAAAAAAAAAAATTATGTTAATTAAAAAAAAGGCTGGATTTTTGTGGATTTTAAATCTAGTTTGACTGGAATGATGAATTGGGGAAATTGAGGGAATTTGGGAGACTTGGGGCATGGGGCCAGGAGCTAAGACTCGATGCCCTGCAGTCACAATTAGGTGAGTGCACACACACACATTGTATTCCAGGCACTGAAATCCAGGCACTGTATTCCAGGCACTGCATTCGAGAAACTGCATTCCAGACACTGCATTCCAGGCACTGTATTCCAGACACTGCTCCCTGGCATCCCGGGAAACAAGGTTTCTCTGTTAAGTACAGTGAAATGTGGTTGGAACTATTCTGTGGGTTGTAATTGTTGGTTAGTTGTGAATTGTTCCAGCCAGGGTATTGTGGGTTAGTTGTGAATTGTTCCAGCCAGGGTATTGTGGGTTAGTTGTGAATTGTTCCAGCCAGGGCATTGTGAGTTAGTTGTGAATTGTTCCAGCCAGGGTATTGTGGGTTAGTTGTGAATTGTTCCAGCCAGGGTATTGTGGGTTAGGTGTGAACTGTTCAAGCGTTGGTATTGTGGGTTAGTTGTGAATTGTTCCATATACTAACTTGGTACTAATGAACAATGGACAACCCCTAATTTTTACTTTGAACACAAGTTCACAAACATATTTTTTTCTGTTAGAGCTTTTTCTCTCTCTCTCTCTCTCTCTCTCTCTCTCTCTCTCTCTCTCTCTCTCTCTCTCTCTCTCTCTCTCTCTCTCTCTCTCTCTCTTTGTTTCTCTATTTACAGAACAACAAGTTCCGTTTGAACTTGGAAAAAACACTATGAACTTGGCTACCTTTGAATTCCATTAGACTGTTGTGGTCTCCCAGCTGCATCTGTTGGTCTTCTGTTGGTCTGAACGGTCCGACTCCCGTTGGTTTGACGAGGCTTCCCTGTTGTGTTAGATCAAAGAGCTAGCTTCCGTTCCCAGCGCTTGCAGCGCTCCGGGCTTGATTGAGAGGAGAAATAGACAGGTTGACAGTTGAATGTGGTGTTGATGGGGTGGGGTGGTTGATAGACAGAGGGGGGTATTGGATAGATAGTTAGCTTAGGTGGGTAGATAGGGGTCTATTAGAGAGAGAGAGAGAGAGAGAGAGAGAGAGAGAGAGAGAGAGAGAGAGAGAGAGAGAGAGAGAAAGAGAGATAATTTAGATAGACAGAGGCTTGTTAGGTAGACAGACAGGTAGAATGACAAAGGTAGACGGGGAAACAGCTCTACCTCACACACTCTCTCTCTCTTTCTCTCTTTCTTAGGTTCTGGCGACACTGTACGCTCTATATGTCTTTATAAGAGTCAACATTAGCAGAGTTCTGGCACTAGTTCCTCTGTTGTTATTATTATTATTATTATTATTATTATTATTATTATTATTATTATTATTATTATTATTATTATTATTATTATTATTATTATTATTATTATCATTATTATATTCAAAAGCATGTGCGAAACGTGTTAGAACCATTCACAGTTACGACTTGATGATGGTCACAGGACAGACCGAAACGTCTTGATAACGGTAACAGGACAGACCGAAACATCTTAATATTAATCCAGGGCCGAAACATCGTCGAACGTTTCTTATCGAAGTGCTTCCTGTGAATAACATTAGCTATCCTCAGTTATATAATATTTTTCTCGATGTTTCGACCAAAAGTGTTCCGTAATAATAATTCATTTTTATTGGATGAAATACAATATATACATTGTATTTAATTATTCTTGATATTCAATACAACGTATACAATGTCATATTCCTTTCTGTTTCAGATATATTTTCAAGGCAACAGTGAGAAGGATGCCTGAGGACAGTGAGAAACAGTGAGAGTGGAGAAGAATTCTCACGTTGGGTAAAAATTTCCCACGCTGGGTGAAAATTTCCCACGTTGGGTGAAGAATTCACAGGCTGGGGTGAAAATTTCCCACGCTGAGTGAAAAACTCCCACGCTAGGTGAAAATTTCCCACGCTGGGTGAAGAATTCCCACGCTTGGCAAACATTTCCCACGGTGGTAAAAACATTCCCACGGTCTCTCCAACTCTTCCACAGTGCGTCAAACATTCCCACGGTGTGAAAAAGTTCCCACGGTCTCTCTAACTCTCCCACGGTGTGTGAAACGTTGCCACACACCTCATTGCGTTGAACACGTTTTGAACGCAGTGCGTTATACATCAAAATCAAGTAACAAGATAAAGAAACTCAAACAAGATAGAAAAACTACACCATAAAGAAGGAAATAAAGGGAAATATTGGATAAAAAGAGAGAAGATAAACATGAAGAACATGCTAGAGAACATGACGTGAAAATGTTGGTCAAAAGTCGGGTGTAAATCACTAGGAATGCTTATAAACGAAAGTAAATGTTTTTTGTGTAAAACAGGCAAAATTCCAGGAAATTCCGTAAAAAATCTGTGTAAATCATTGTAAATTTGTCAAAAAATCTGTGTAAATCACAAGTAAATTTGTGAAAGTTTTTGTAAATTTCTGTAAATTCGTTGAAATCTTTGTAATTTCTTGTAAATTCGTGGAAATCTTTGTATTTTTTTGTAAATTCGTGAAAATCTTTGTAAATTTCTGTAAATTCGTGGAAAGCTTTGTAAATCTTTGTAAATTTGTAAGAAATCTTTGTAAATCACAATTAAATCCGTAATTTCTTGTAAATCCTTGTAAATTTGTAAAAAAAATGAATATCACAAGTAAATCTCGTGATTTTTTTTTTAAATATTGCAAATTCGTAAAGAAGAGTTTCTAAATCACAAGGAAATTCGTAAAAATCTTTGTAAATTTCTGTAAATTAGTAAAAATCTTTGTAAATCATATGTAAATCCGTGAAAATCTTTGTAAATCACGGGTAAATCCGTGAAAAATCTTTGTAAATTTCTGTAAATTCGTACAATCTTCGTAAATCACTGTAAATTCGAGAAAATCTGTATTCGCAAATGCATTCAGTGTCACAATCAGTGTAAAAGTCGGTTTAAGTTTGTGTGAATCAGTGTAAATCTGAGCTTTGAAAACTTGTTCACTTCAGCAAGGGAATTTAACTTGT
>WNWK01011127.1:25000-50000 GCA_009830355.1 Cherax destructor | reverse complement strand
TTGTGGAACTAACCTTGTCGCAAACCTTTGCACTTTCTTTAGTTTCTTGACGTGCTTGACCAGGTGTGGGTTCCAGACTGGTGCTGCATATTCTAGTATGGGCCTGACGTACACGGTATACAGTGTCTTGAACGATTCCTTGTTAAGGTAACGGAACGCTAATCTTAGGTTTGCCAGACGCCCATATGCTGCCGCAGTTATCTGGTTGATGTGTGCCTCCGGAGACGTGCTTGGCGTTATACTCACCCCAAGGTCTTTCTCATTTGCCGAGGTTTGTAGCCTTTGCCCGCCTAGCCTGTACTCTGTCAGCGGTCTTCTTTGCCCTTCTCCGATCTTCATGACTTTGCATTTGGTGGGATTGAATTCGAGAAGCCAGTTGCTAGACCAGATGTCAAGCTTGTCCAGGTCTGTTTGCAGCCCTGCCTGGTCCTCTTCCGATGTGTTTCTCCTCATTATTTTCACATCATCCGCGAATAGAGACACTTCTGAGTCTATCCCGTCCGTCATGTCATTTACATATACCAGGAATAACACTGGTCCTAGGACTGACCCCTGCGGTACACCGCTCGTCACAGGCGCCCACTGTGATACCTCACCACGCACCATGACCCGTTGTTGCCTCCCTTTGAGGTATTCCCTGATCCATTCCAGTGTCCTATCCTGTTATACCTGTGTGTGTGTGTGTGTGTGTGTGTGTGTGTGTGTAACATGTCCCCACTGAGAAAATCAACACAGTTCGGTTCTGAATTTAAATTAACCTTCAAAACCACAGTGGTCATTCAGTTGGGAGGTTGGTACACTCCTTCAAGACCCACCTACAACTCTAACCACTGACTCGAGTACAATACTAAGTGTGGTGCTGGAGGATGGTGGGGAGAGAGCCTTTTGTTTTACTCTCTCTGACTCACACCTAGATAACACTCCAACGTTTTTAATTTAGGTAGTGGTAGATTGTTCTAGTTAACACAGGTTCTAGTTAAGACAGGTTCTAGTTAACACAGGTTCTAGTTAACACAGTTTCTAGTTAACACAGGTTCTAGTTAACACAGGTTCTAGTTAACACAGGTTCTTGCTAACACAGGTTCTAGCTAACACAGGTTCTAGTTAACACAGGTTCTAGTTAACACAGGTTCTAGCTAACACAGGTTCTAGTTAACACAGGTTCTAGCTAACACAGGTTCTAGCTTACACAGGTTCTAGCTAACACAGGTTCTAGTTAACACAGGTTCTAGTTAACACAGGTTCTAGCTAACACATTTTCTAGCTAACACAGGTTCTAGTTAAAATCGGTTCCAATTACTCCGACACCACTATTCTCCTCTCACTCCACTCCTCCCCACTCACTTCAAACTCACCCCCACTCTTCCCCACTCACCCCCATTCTTCCCCACTCACCCTACTCCTCCCCAATCACCCCACTCCTCCCCACTCACCCCCACACTTTCCCACTCCTCCCCACTCACCCCCACTCTTCCCCATTCACCTCACTCCTCCCCACTCACCCCTACTTCTCCCAACTCACCCCCACTCTTCCCCACTCCTCCCAACTCACTCAGCACTCACCCCTCCTCCCCACTCCTCCCTACTCACTCAGCACTCACCCCTTCTCTCCACTCACCCCACTCCTCCTCACTCACCCCCACTCCTCCCATTTCCTCCCAAACTCAGCACTTACCCTACTCCTCCAAACTCCTCCCCACTCACCCAACTCCTCCCCACTCCCCACTCCCCACTCCTCCCCAACACAACAAAAGGCAGCTCGGACTCAATTGGTACTGGGAACAAGAGAGTTGTATCCCACACAACGTCCTCATGGTCGACTGCCTCACTAACTTTCCATGAAGCACTAAACCTTACTACACATAACAGTTATGTCTCTACTTCAGGCAAGTAGTCTCCTTCACTTAACTTTTACTCATATATATATATATATATATATATATATATATATATATATATATATATATATATATATATATATATATATATATATATATATATATATATAATATATATATATATGTATGTATATATGTCGTGCCGATTAGGTAAAAGTGGTCAATTAGCAAGAACTCATCTAAAATTAAGTCCTTTCTAAAAATTTCTCTTATACGTTTAAAGATATATTTTTTTCATTTATGTTAATGTAAAAATTTATAATTTTGTACCAAGAGAAACTTTGAAAACCTACCTAACCTTATTATAACAAGCGCAATTTAATTTAGCCTAACCCAACTAAATATATTTTAGATACGTTAACATTAATTTAATAATAAACAAACACAATGAAATATATTTGTTTTGTTAGGTTTAGAATGTTTTTTTGCGAAGTTATTGCATACACAAATTTTCGCTTGTCTTATATGGCAAGAAGAGCGTTGCTATTTAAGCCAACAAGTTTTACCTATTCGGCACGACATATATATATCAGATTTCTAACTATAATTATACGTGGTGTATAATAACAATATTGATGACTATAATTCCAGTGTAGAAGGCAGCATGCAGGTGTATAACTTAAGTTATACATGTCAAAGTAAAGTTTTAGTTATACATGTGGGTGTATAATTAAAAATTATACATGAGGGAAAGAAACGGGATTTTCAAAACAGTCAAAGATGATATTAAAAAAATCAGCTGTTGAAATACGACACAAAAAAACACCAAACGGTGTTGTATCTCCCGTTGTTTCGCTTTCTGGACCTCGCAGCTTGCTCAGGCAAACAGAAGCCGTTGTTCCAGTGCTACCCTGTTGCCTAAACACCCGTTTCAGCCGTGTACGAAAGGTGCAGCGATGTGTGCGGCCACTGCCATACACAGGGTCTTTAACTATGGAAAAGATACGTGAACCGGTTGCATGGGAGAGAGGAATAGAAAGTACCCGGAGTGGTGTGCACTCACGGCTGAGGCAGACGACATATTCGCATCTGTAAGGATGTAGGTGAGTCTGTATTCGACGTTTCGCCCTTACAGTGTATTATAGAGGTTCGACCTGAACAGTAGCTACTGTTCTTGAAATTGATAAGAACCGGTGAACAATTTTTTTTTGTTCAATGAAAGAACGTGATTCCCTCACTTGACAAACAACGTAGATTTCGACCTCCAGCCGAGGTCCTCTTCAGCAGAGTACACATAACAAACCTAATACTACTACTACTACTAATAATAATAATAATAACAACAACACCAAATTCCTGAGGTGCCAAAGCATTAAAAAATATCAGATTACTTCTATAATGACGTCAGGAATTACATTAAGTTAATTACAGTGTAAAGGTAATTCGTCAACTCTGCTCCAGCATTCATGTGGGATGATGGGAATTATCATACGACTGGTGGATAATGGGAATTATCATACGATTGGTGGATGATGGGAATTATCATACGACTGGTGGATAATGGGAATTATCATACGACTGCTGGATGATGGGAATTATCATACAACTGCTGGATGATGGGAATTATCATACAACTGGTGGATGATGGGAATTATCATACAACTGCTGGATGATGGGAATTCTCATACAACTGCTGGATGATGGGAATTATCATACGACTGCTGGATGATGGGAATTATCATACAACTGCTGGATGATGGGAATTATCATACGACTGCTGGATGATGGGAATTATCATACGACTGCTGGATGATGGGAATTATCATACAACTGCTGGATGATGGGAATTATCATACGACTGCTGGATGATGGGAATTATCATACAACTGCTGGATGATGGGAATTATCATACGACTGCTGGATGATGGAATTATCATACGACTGTGGATGATGGAATTATCATACAACTGCTGGATGATGGGAATTATCATACGACTGCTGGATGATGGGAATTATCATACAACTGGTGGATGATGGGAATTATCATACAACTGGTGGATGATGGGAATTATCATACAACTGGTGGATGATGGGAATTATCATACAACTGCTGGATGATGGAATTATCATAGACTGCTGGATGATGGAATTATCATACAACTGGTGGATGATGGGAATTATCATACAACTGGTGGATGATGGGAATTATCATACAACTGGTGGATGATGAGAATTATCATACAACTGGTGGATGATGGGAATTATCATACAACTGGTGGATGATGGGAATTATCATAAGACTGCTGGATGATGGGAATTATCATACAACTGGTGGATGATGGGAATTATCATATAACTGCTGGATGATGGGAATTATCATACGACTGCTGGATGATGGGAATTATCATACAACTGGTGGATGATGGAATTATCATACAACTGCTGGATGATGGAATTATCATACAACTGTGGATGATGAATTATCATACAACTGGTGGATGATGAATTATCATAAGACTGCTGGATGATGGGAATTATCATACAACTGGTGGATGATGGAATTATCATAAACTGTGGATGATGGGAATTATCATAGACTGCTGGATGATGGGAATTATCATACAACTGTGGATGATGGGAATTATCATACAACTGGTGGATGATGGGAATTATCATACAACTGCTGGATGATGGAATTATCATACAACTGCTGGATGATGGGAATTATCATAAACTGCTGGATGATGGGAATTATCATACAACTGCTGGATGATGGGAATTATCATACAACTGCTGGATGATGGGAATTATCATACAACTGCTGGATGATGGGAATTATCATACAACTGCTGGATGATGGAATTATCATACAACTGTGATGATGAATATCATCAACTGCTGGATGATGGGAATTATCATACAACTGCTGGATGATGGAATTATCATACAACTGCTGGATGATGGGAATTATCATACAACTGCTGGATGATGGGAATTATCATACAACTGCTGGATGATGGGAATTATCATACAACTGCTGGATGATGGGAATTATCATACAACTGCTGGATGATGGGAATTATCATACAACTGCTGGATGATGGAATTATCATACAACTGCTGGATGATGGGAATTATCATACAACTGCTGGATGATGGAATTATCTAAGACTGTGATGATGAATTATCATACAACTGCTGGATGATGGGAATTATCATAAACTGCTGGATGATGGAATTATCATAAACTGCTGGATGATGGGAATTATCATACAACTGCTGGATGATGGAATTATCATACAACTGCTGGATGATGGGAATTATCATACAACTGCTGGATGATGGGAATTATCATAAACTGCTGGATGATGGGAATTATCATACAACTGGTGGATGATGGAATTATCTACAACTGCTGGATGATGGGAATTATCATACAACTGTGGATGATGGGAATTATCATACAACTGCTGGATGATGGGAATTATCATACAACTGCTGGATGATGGGAATTATCATACAACTGCTGGATGATGGGAATTATCATACAACTGCTGGATGATGAGAATTATCATACAAGCTGGATGATGGGAATTATCATACAACTGTGGATGATGGGAATTATCATACAACTGTGGATGATGGGAATTATCATACAACTGCTGGATGATGGGAATTATCAACATGCTGGATGATGGAAATTACATACAACTGCTGGATGATGGGAATTATCATACAACTGCTGGATGATGGGAATTATCATACAACTGCTGGATGATGGGATTATCATACAACTGCTGGATGATGGAATTATCATACAACTGCTGGAATGGGAATTATCATACAACTGCTGGATGATGGGAATTATCATAAGACTGCTGGATGATGGGAATTATCATAAGACTGCTGGATGATGGGAATTATCATACAACTGCTGGATGATGGGAATTATCATACAACTGCTGGATGATGGGAATTATCATACAACTGCTGGATGATGGGAATTATCATACGACTGCTGGATGATGGGAATTATCATACAACTGCTGGATGATGGGAATTATCATACAACTGCTGGATGATGGGAATTATCATACAACTGCTGGATGATGAGAATTATCATACAACTGCTGGATGATGGGAATTATCATACAACTGCTGGATGATGGGAATTATCATACAACTGGTGGATGATGGGAATTATCATACAACTGCTGGATGATGGGAATTATCATACAACTGCTGGATGATGGGAATTATCATACAACTGCTGGATGATGGGAATTATCATACAACTGCTGGATGATGGGAATTATCATACAACTGCTGGATGATGGGAATTATCATACAACTGCTGGATGATGGGAATTATCATAAGACTGCTGGATGATGGGAATTATCATACAACTGCTGGATGATGGGAATTATCATACAACTGCTGGATGATGGGAATTATCATACAACTGCTGGATGATGGGAATTATCATACAACTGCTGGATGATGGGAATTATCATACAACTGCTGGATGATGGGAATTATCATACAACTGCTGGATGATGGGAATTATCTTACAACTGCTGGATGATGGGAATTATCATACAACTGCTGGATGATGGGAATTATCATAAGACTGCTGGATGATGGGAATTATCATAAGACTGCTGGATGATGGGAATTATCATACAACTGCTGGATGATGGGAATTATCATACAACTGCTGGATGATGGGAATTATCATACAACTGCTGGATGATGGGAATTATCATACAACTGCTGGATGATGGGAATTATCATACAACTGCTGGATGATGGGAATTATCATACTAGACAAAGCTGGATGATGGAATTATCATACAACTGGTGGATGATGGGAATTATCATACGACTGCTGGATGATGGGAATTATCATACAACTGCTGGATGATGGGAATTATCATACAACTGCTGGATGATGGGAATTATCATACAACTGCTGGATGATGAGAATTATCATACAACTGCTGGATGATGAGAATTATCATACAACTGGTGGATGATGGGAATTATCATACAACTGCTGGATGATGGGAATTATCATACAACTGCTGGTGATGGAATTATCATACACTGCTGGATGATGAATTATCATACAACTGCTGGATGATGGGAATTATCATACAACTGCTGGATGATGGAATTATCATACAACTGCTGGATGATGGGAATTATCATACAACTGCTGGATGATGGGAATTATCATACAACTGCTGGATGATGAGGAATTATCATACAACTGCTGGATGATGGGAATTATCATACAACTGCTGGATGATGAGAATTATCATACAACTGCTGGATGATGGGAATTATCATACAACTGCTGGATGATGGGAATTATCATACAACTGCTGGATGATGGGAATTATCATACAACTGCTGGATGATGGGAATTATCATACAACTGCTGGATGATGAGGAATTATCATACAACTGCTGGATGATGGGAATTATCATACAACTGCTGGATGATGGGAATTATCATAAACTGCTGGATATGAATACTAACTGCTGGATGATGGGAATTATCATACAACTGCTGGATGATGGAATTATCATACAACTGCTGGATGATGGAATTATCATACAACTGCTGGATGATGGGAATTATCATACAACTGCTGGATGATGGGAATTATCATACAACTGCTGGATGATAGAATTATCATACAACTGCTGGATGATGGGAATTATCATACAACTGCTGGATGATGGGAATTATCATACAACTGCTGGATGATGGAATTATCATACAACTGCTGGATGATGGGAATTATCATACAACTGCTGGATGATGGGAATTATCATACAACTGCTGGATGATGGGAATTATCATACAACTGCTGGATGATGGGAATTATCATACAACTGCTGGATGATGGAATTATCATACAACTGCTGGATGATGGAATTATCATACAACTGCTGGATGATGGAATTATCATACAACTGCTGGATGATGGGAATTATCATACAACTGCTGGATGATGGGAATTATCATACGACTGCTGGATGATGGGAATTATCATACAGACTGCTGGATGATGGGAATTATCATACGACTGCTGGATGATGAGAGAATTATCCAACGAACTGTTGAGATGATTGGTGATTAATACTTATGATAGTTCATACAACTGCTGGATGATGAGAATTATCATACGACTTGATGATGGAATCTCGACTGCTGGATGATATTATCATACAACTGCTGGATGATGGAATTTCATACACTTATATGAGAATTCTCTACGACTGTCTGATATGTATTATCTATCAACTGCTGATGATGATGAATTTCATTGAACCCACTCTCTATTATATATTATCTCTCTCTGATATATTTCTCACTCTGTTTAATCTATCATCTCATCATCTTCTCATATTTCCTATAATTTTCTTCTCTCTCTCTCTCTCATCTTCTCTCTTCTATTCTCTTTTCTCTCTCTCTCTCTCTCTCTCTCTCTCTCTTCTTATCTATCTATCTATCTACTCTCTCTCTCTCCTATTTCTCTCTCTCCTCTCTCTCTCTTCTATCTCTCTCTCTCTCTCTCTTCTCTCTCTCTCTCTCTCTTCTCTCTCTCTCTCTTCTCTTCTCTCTACTATCTCTTCTATCTCTCTTCTCTCTCTCCTATTTCTCTCTCTCTTCTCTCTCTCTCTCTCTCTCTCTCTCTCTCTTCTTCTTCTACTCTCTCTCTCTCTACTCTCCTCTCTCTCTCTCTCTCTCTCCTCTCTCTCTCTCTATCTTCTCTCTACTCTATCCTTCTCATCTTTCTCCATCTCTATCTCTATCTCATCTCTCCTTCTCTCTCTCTCTCTCTCTCTCTCTCTCTCTCTCTCTCTCTCTCTCTCTCTCTCTATCTATCTATCTATCTATCTATCTATCTCTATCTCTCTCTCTCTCTCTCTCTCTCTCTCTCTCTCTCTCTCTCTCTATCTATCTATCTATCTATCTATCTATCTATCTATCTTTCTCTCTCTCCCTATTTCTCTCTCTCTCTCTCTCTCTCTCTATATATATATATATATTGTATATATATATATCTCCCACTCATCTCCCTCTCCTCCCTCATCTCCCTCTCCTCCCACTCATCTCCCTCTCCTCCAACTCATCTCCCTCCTCCCACTCATCTCCCTCCTCCCACTCATCTCCCTCCTCCCACTCATCTCCCTCTCCTCCCACTCACCACGGTTCCCTTAATTAAGTACATAATATGCATTTTAACCTCCTGTTCGTGTAGTGTTTGTTGTTCCATGAATTGCTGTTGTTCCATGAATTGCTGTTGTTCCATGACTTGTTTTTGTTCCATGAATTGTTGTTGTTCCATGACTTATTTTTGTTCCATGAATTGCTGTTGTTCCATGACTTGTTGTTGTTCCATGAATTGCTGTTGTTCCATGACTTGTTTTTGTTCCATGAATTGCTGTTGTTCCATGACTTATTTTTGTTCCATGAATTGCTGTTGTTCTATGACTTGTTTTTGTTCCATGAATTGCTGTTGTTCCATGACTTATTTTTGTTCCATGAATTGCTGTTGTTCCATGACTTGTTGTTGTTCCATGAATTGCTGTTGTTCCATGACTTGTTTTTGTTCCATGAATTGCTGTTGTTCCATGACTTATTTTTGTTCCATGAATTGCTGTTGTTCCATGACTTGTTGTTGTTCCATGAATTGCTGTTGTTCCATTACTTGTTTTTGTTCCATGAATTGCTGTTGTTCCATGACTTGTTGTTGTTCCATGAATTGCTGTTGTTCCATGACTTGTTTTTGTTCCATGAATTGCTGTTGTTCCATGACTTGTTGTTGTTCCATGACTTGTTTTTGTTCCATGAATTGCTGTTGTTCCATGACTTGTTGTAGTTCAATGGAACTGTTGTTGTTGTTCCATGACTTGTTGTTGTTCCATGAATTGTTGTTGTTCCATGACTTGTTGTTGTTCCATGAATTGTTGTTGTTGTTACATGATTGTTGTTGTTCCATGAATTGCTGTTGTTCCATGACTTGTTGTAGTTCCATGGAACTGGTGTTGTTGTTCCATGACTTGTTGTTGTTCCAGGAATTGTTGTTGTCCCATGACTTGTTGTTGTTCCATGAATTGTTGTTGTTGTTACATGATTGTTGTTGTTCCATGAATTGCTGTTCTTCCATGACTTGTTGTAGTTCCATGGAACTGGTGTTGTTGTTCCATGACTTGTTGTTGTTCCATGAATTGTTGTTGGTACACGAAATGTGAGTTAGTTGTGATTTGTTCCAGCCAGGGTATTGTCGGTTAGTCGTGAATTGTTCCAGCCAGGGTATTGTGGGTTAGTCGTGAATTGTTCCAGCCAGGGTATTGTGAGTTAGTCGTGAATTGTTCCAGCCAGGGTATTGTGGGTTAGTCGTGAATTGTTCCAGCCAGGTTATTGTGAGTTAGTTGTGATTTGTTCCAGCCAGGTTATTGTGGGTTAGTCGTGAATTGTTCCAGCCAGGGTATTGTGAGTTAGTCGTGAATTGTTCCAGCCAGGGTATTGTGGGTTAGTCGTGAATTGTTCCAGCCAGGGTATTGTGAGTTAGTCGTGAATTGTTCCAGTCAGGGTATTGTGAGTTAGTCGTGAATTGTTCCAGCCAGGGTATTGTGAGTTAGTCGTGAATTGTTCCAGCCAGGGTATTGTGGGTTAGTCGTGAATTGTTCCAGCCAGGGTATTGTGAGTTAGTTGTGATTTGTTCCAACCAGGTTATTGTGAGTTAGTTGTAAATTGTTCCAGTCAGTATAAATCCCACCTTAATAATGTAATCCAAGAGATTACATTAGTCTTATAAGTAATCCTCCTCCAATCACTATCAAAGGAAATTTTAATTATCTTCCTCAAAGTAATTCATAAACTTTAATTTTGATGAATCACCATAGATGAGTGGGCGTGAGTGGGCGTGAGTGGGCGTGAGTGGAAGTGAGTAGGTGTGAGTGGGCGTAAATGAGAGTAAGTGAATAGGTGTTTGTAGGCTTCTCTCTCTCTCTCTCTCTCTCTCTCTCTCTCTCTCTCTCTCTCTCTCTCTCTCTCTCTCTCTCTCTCTCTCTCTCTCTCTCTCTCTCTCTCTCTCTCTCTCTCTCTCTCTCTCTCTCTCTCTCTCTCTAATCCTCTTCTTCCTCCATGTATCCTCTTCCTAATCCTCTTGTTCTTCTAACCAATATCCTGCCATTAATCCCTTCCACTGTTGCCTTCCTACCCCCCCCCTATCCCTCCTAGCCCTCCTACCCTTTTCTATCCCTCCCTCCCTATCCCTCCTATCACTTTATCCCTAATATCTCTGTTATTCATCCCTATCCCCCCTATCCCTGCTATCCCTTCTATCCCTCCTATCCCTCTCTAGACCTCCTATCCCCCACACACACAGGTGATCGAAGGCTGCAAACTTCACTTAAAGAAAAGGATCTTGGGGTAAGCATTATACCGAGTATGTCCCCTGAGGCGCACATCAATCAAATAACTGCTGCAGCATATGGGCGCCTGGCAAACCTGAAAACAGCCTTTCGACATCTAAGTAAGGAGTCATTCAAGACACTGTACACCGTGTACGTCAGGCCCATACTGGAGTATGCAGCACCAGTATGGAACCCACACCTGGTCAAACACGTCAAGAATTTGGAGAAAGTGCAAAAGTTTGCAACAAGACTAGTCCCGGAGCTAAGGGGATTGTCCTACGAGGAGAGGTTAAGGGAACTCAACCTGATGACACTGGAGGACAGGAGGGATAGGGATGACATGATAACGACTTATAAAAAACTGAAAGGAATTGACAAGTGGATAGTGACAGAAGGATCCAGAGATAGAACACAGCAACAAGGGGTCACAACTGGAAGCTGAAAACTCAGATGAGTCACAGGGATGTTAGGAAGTATTTCTTCAGCCATAGAGTTGTCAGGAAGTGGAACAATCTGGAGAGTGATGTAGTGGAGGCAGGATCCATACATAGCTTTAAGAAGAGGTATGATAAAGCTCTTGGAGCAGGGAGAGAGTGAACCTAGTAGCGACCAGTGAAGAGGCAGGGCCAAGAGCTGTGCCTCGACCCATACAACCCCAATACTCTGGTTGCAATAGATAACAATTAACCCACAAATCCTCATCTAAGACTCTTCTTATGAATAATATTTTAGTTGTGAATTGTTCCAGCCAGAGTATTGTAGGTGAGTTATGAATTGTTCCAGCCAGGGTATTGTAGGTGAGTTATGAATTGTTCCAGCCAGGGTATTGTAGGTGAGTTGTGAATTGTTCCAGCCAGGGTATTGTAGGTGAGTTATGAATTGTTCCAGCCAGGGTATTGTAGGTGAGTTATGAATTGTTCCAGCCAGGGTATTGTAGGTGAGTTGTGAATTGTTCCAGCCAGGGTATTGTATGTGAGTTATGAATTGTTCCAGCCAGGGTATTGTAGGTGAGTTGTGAATTGTTCCAGCCAGGGTAATGTAGGTGAGTTATGAATTGTTCCAGCCAGGGTATTGTAGGTGAGTTGTGAATTGTTCCAGCCAGGGTATTGTAGGTGAGTTATGAATTGTTCCAGCCAGGGTATTGTAGGTGAGTTGTGAATTGTTCCAGCCAGGGTATTGTAGGTGAGTTGTGAATTGTTCCAGCCAGGGTATTGTAGGTGAGTTATGAATTGTTCCAGCCAGGGTATTGTAGGTGAGTTGTGAATTGTTCCAGCCAGGGTATTGTAGGTGAGTTATGAATTGTTCCAGCCAGGGTATTGTAGGTGAGTTGTGAATTGTTCAAGCCAGGGTATTGTAGGTGAGTTGTGAATTGTTCAAGCCAGGGTATTGTAGGTGAGTTGTGAATTGTTCCAGCCAGGGTATTGTAGGTGAGTTGTGAATTGTTCCAGCCAGGGTATTGTAGGTGAGTTGTGAATTGTTCCAGCCAGGGTATTGTAGGTGAGTTGTGAATTGTTCCAGCCAGGGTATTGTAGGTGAGTTGTGAATTGTTCCAGCCAGGGTATTGTAGGTGAGTTGTGAATTGTTCCAGCCAGGGTATTGTAGGTGAGTTATGAATTGTTCCAGCCAGGGTATTGTAGGTGAGTTGTGAATTGTTCCAGCCAGGGTATTGTAGGTGAGTTGTGAATTGTTCAAGCCAGGGTATTGTAGGTGAGTTATGAATTGTTCCAGCCAGGGTATTGTAGGTGAGTTGTGATTTGTTCCAGCCAGGGTATTGTAGGTGAGTTATGAATTGTTCCAGCCAGGGTATTGTAGGTGAGTTGTGAATTGTTCAAGCCAGGGTATTGTAGGTGAGTTGTGAATTGTTCAAGCCAGGGTATTGTAGGTGAGTTGTGAATTGTTCCAGCCAGGGTATTGTAGGTGAGTTGTGAATTGTTCCAGCCAGGGTATTGTAGGTGAGTTGTGAATTGTTCCAGCCAGGGTATTGTAGGTGAGTTGTGAATTGTTCCGGCCAGGGTATTGTAGGTGAGTTGTGAATTGTTCCGGCCAGGGTATTGTAGGTGAGTTGTGAATTGTTCCAGCCAGGGTATTGTAGGTGAGTTATGAATTGTTCCAGCCGGGGTATTGTAGGTGAGTTGTGAATTGTTCCAGCCAGGGTATTGTAGGTGAGTTGTGAATTGTTCAAGCCAGGGTATTGTAGGTGAGTTATGAATTGTTCCAGCCAGGGTATTGTAGGTGAGTTGTGATTTTTCCAGCAGGGTATTGTAGGTGAGTGTGAATTGTTCCAGCCAGGGTATTGTAGGTGAGTTGTGAATTGTTCAGCCAGGTATTGTAGGTGAGTTGTGAATTGTTCCAGCCAGGGTATTGTAGGTGAGTTGTGAATTGTTCCAGCCAGGGTATTGTAGGTGAGTTGTAATTGTTCGCCAGGTATTGTAGGTGAGTTTGAATTGTTCCAGCCAGGGTATTGTAGGTGAGTTGTGAATTCTTCCAGCCAGGGTATTGTAGGTGAGTTGTGATTTCACAGGGTATTGTAGGTGAGTTGTGAATTGTTAAGTATTGTAAGTTTAAATTGTTCCAGCCATAAGGAGAATTGTCGTATTGTAGATTTGAGATTGTGATTTGTTCCAGCCAGAGTATTGTAGGTGAGTTGAATACAGGATTGATTGATTTCCAGCGGTATTGTAGGTGAGTTGTGAATTATAGATTAATACTATTAAAAGACAATATTAAATTCTACAATACCAATAACTAGAATTTGTCTAGATTTCAGAGATTTTGTCATCCCACAATTCAATCAGAAACAACAATTCTGCTCAATAATTTCTCAGTGTATATACACTGAGAGTGTATGTTTCTCAGTGTATATACACTGAGATTGTATGTTTCTCAGTGTATATACACTGAGAGTGTATGTTTCTCAGTGTATATACACTGAGAGTGTATGTTTCTCAGTGTATATACACTGAGAATTGTTGAATTGCAGTTCCTGACTTCTCTTAAGGGTGTTAATCCCCAGCTCCTGGTTCCTCTCCTGTATGGACCCCTATTCCAGGGTCGTTCCGGTGAGAGATAGTGAGCTATCTCTCAGTGAATTAGAGTCAGTGGGGCAGAAGCTTGAAATGTGATGTAATAAGTAACATTCTTATCTCTCTCTCCCTCTCTCTCTCTCTCTCTCTCTCTCTCTCTCTCTCTCTCTCTCTCTCTCTCTCTCTCTCTCTCTCTCTCTCTCTCTCTCTCTCTCTCTCTCTCTCTCTCTCTCTCTCTCTCTCCCTTATTTATTTAATTAAAGATAATTCGTAATGAACTACAGTCACTGAATAAACAGAAGAGTGAAGTGGGATTCGAACCTTGGTCCAGTCGAGTTGAGAGTCAAATCATCCTATTGGCATCCTCGTAGCTGAGTGGTAATGTACTGGACTTCCTGCTGGCGTGCACCACGGTTCGAATCACCGCCCATCCCTCTGATCACTCCCACAACACATGGAACAACCGTTCCACAACACATGGAACAACCGTCCCACAGCACATGGAACAACCGCCCACAACACATGGAACAACCGTTCCACAACACATGGAACAACCGTCCCACAACACATGGAACAACTGTCCCACAACATATGGAACAACCGTCCCACAGCACATAGAACAACCGTCCCACAACACATGGAACAACCGTTCCACAACACATGGAACAACCTTTCCACAACACATGGAACAACCGTTCCACAGCACATGGAACAATCGTCCAACAATACATGGAACAACCGTCCCACAACACATGGAACAACCGTCCCACAGCACATGGAACAACCGTTCCACAGCACATGGAACAACCGTTCCACAGCACATGGAACAACCGTCCAACAATACATGGAACAACCGTCCCACAACACATGGAACACCTGTCCCACAACACATGGAACAACACTCACAGAACGCAGCAGTGTCTTGCAAAACCCAACAGTCTGACTTTCCCCCAATCCTGTCCTTTGAAGAAGGCCTCAGTGTGCCTTGAAAGAGCCCGTCTCTGCCTCCCTCATATACCCCACCATGAAAGTGCTTTTTTAAGATTTCTTTCACGCCCTTCTTTCTTCTTTCTTCTTAAAGGTGTACCACCTCTCTCAAGAATGTAAAATTCTTGTTACAGTCACGAGAATAAAGGTAAGACTTACATATTTGGGTGGTCCTATGGGTTAAGGCATCATGTGTTTCTCGCTCACAATGACGGGCCAGTACAACATGGGTTCGAACCCTGGTTAGTGTAGTGTGTTATTGATCAATACCACTCGTTCGTGGTTACAATATAATAATATATATATATATATATATATATATATATATATATATATATATATATATATATATATATTGGAACTTTGAATGAAAAAATCTGAGTGGATTAAAAATATATTTAGATATGCCAGGTATCGGAGGCTGGAGGATGTGAAGGATGTTGTGAGAGGCTAATTACCTATTACAACATCCTGGGAGTGGAAGCAAGTGATCTTTGGGATTTGACGATCTGTTGGAGTATGAGCAAGGTCACATGTACGAACCTGGCTTGGAGTTTTGGAGGCAAGTGTTAGGTATGGTTGGGTGGGGAGTGAAGCCTCCAGAATCGATATTGTTAACGTTGAAATAGATATTTGAAGGCTTCAAAATCTATATTATTAACATAAAAACAAAAGATATTTGAAGGCTTCAAAATCTATATTATTAACATAAAAACAATATATATTTGAAGGCTTCAAAATCTATATTATTAACGTAAAAACAATAGATCTTTGAAGGCTTCAAAATCTATATTATTAACATAAAAACAATAGATCTTTGAAGGCTTCAAAATCTATATTATTAACATAAAAACAATAGATCTTTGAAGGCTTCAAAATCTATATTATTAACATAAAACAAATAGATCTCTTTTGAAGGCGTCAAAATCTATATTATTAACATAAAAACAATAGATCTTTGAAAGCTTCAAAATCCACTTTATTCTTTTGTTCCATGTCGTTCCAGGGTCGCGAACATTCTCCTCCCTGAGTGGTCGAGCACTGGTCGTCTCCCACACCACCACGACCACCACGACCCTTATGAACCCGGAACCCCTCTACCCGAACCCTCTGGTTGCGGGTATAGGCAGTAGCGGGTCGTCAGGGATGTTCACCCCACCCGCCAGGTTCAGCAACCTGTTGCTGCCTTCCTTCGCTAACACCACGGATACTAATGTCACAGTCATTAGGGGCAAGACAGCCTACCTTCACTGCCACGTCCTCAACATAGGAACTAAGACGGTACCTACTGTAGAACTTATGTTTTGAAGGCATAGCAAGGTGTTCTGTTAACCTAGTTCCTAGTGCATAGTGTATAATCTGTTATGGGGGCATTCAAAGGTGTTTTAATAACCTATAGTGTCCCTGATTCTCAATACAGAGAATAGAATCTATTTCATGGTGTCATAAAGTGCTTTTTTTTCTAAATCCCTTAAGTATAACCTAAGTAATAGTGCTATAAGGTGTCATACTATCTTCTAAGGCCTTACTTCTTGGTACATAGTGTAGAAGATATTTTTTGGGCGGGCCAAAGGGTGTGGGGTGTACTAGTTAGGTATTTGCGTCTAATTAGGTATGTGCATCTAATTCTCTCTTACGCCTGAGCCTACTGGCCCAGGTTAATTAGGTTTTACTCACACCTATTAATTCCCCCTTCTCTCTCTCTCTCTCTCTCTCTCTCTCTCTCTCTCTCTCTCTCTCTCTCTCTCTCTCTCTCTCTCTCTCTCTCTCTCTCTCTCTCTCTCTCTCTCTCTCTCTCTCTCCAGGTGTCGTGGGTACGACACGAGGACATTCACGTGCTGACGGTGGGTCGTCTCACCTTCACCAATGACGACAGGTTCGAGGCCCTGAACAAGCCAGGATCTGATGTGTGGTCACTCAGAGTCAAGTTCCCGCAGCTTCGCGACTCCGGGAGGTATGAGTGTCAGGTTTCAACTCGACCACCCAGAGCAAAGTCATCACTCTTAGTGTAGTTGGTAAGTATTCCTCATTAAATATATATATATATATATATATATATATATATATATATATATATATATATATATATATATATATATATATATATGCTTATAATTAAAACTGCCTGAGATATCGACCATACATACATAAACACACTTACCTTAACAAGGAATCGTTCAAGACACTGTACACCGTGTACGTCAGGCCCATACTAGAATATGCAGCACCAGTCTGGAACCCACACCTGGTCAAGCACGTAAAGAAACTAGAGAAAGTGCAAGGTTTGCGACAAGGTTAGTTCCACAACTCAGGGGTCTGTCCTATGAAGAAAGGTTGAGGAAATAGGACTAACAACACTGGAGGAAAGAAGGGTCAGAGGAGACATGATAACGACATACAAAATACTGCGGGAATTGACAAGGTAGACAGTGACAGGATGTTCCAGAGAGGGAACACAGAAACAAGGGGACACAACTGGAAGCTGAAGACTCAGATGAGTCAAAGGGATGTTAGGAAGCATTTCTTCAGCCATAGAGTAGTCAGGAAGTGGAATAGTCTAGAGAAAGATATAGTGCAGGCAGGAACCATACATAGTTTTAAGACAAGGTATGATAAAGCTCATGGAGCAGGGAGAGCAGAGACCCAGTAGCGGACAGCGAAGAGGCGGGGCCAGGAGCTGAGTCTCGACCCCTGCAACCACAATTAGGTGAGTACACACAGCAAACGGAATGATGGAACACGTGACCACAAAGAGCAGGGAGACAGAGGAGAAGTTCGTCTCAAGGGTCAACAGAAACAACGGGAAGAACAAAGTGAGTCCATGGTTTACCAGGTGTGGAGAGGCCAAAGCCAAGTGTGCTAGAGCATGGAAAAAATGTAGAAGGTAAAGGACTCGGGAAAACAGGGAGATGAGCCGAAGATCCAGAAATGAATATGCATGAATAAGTTCGGTGCTGCTTCTGGTATATGTGAATGACATGACAGAAGGGATCTATTAGATTCAGAGGTGTTCCTGTTTACAGACGATGTGAAGCTAATGAGAAGAATACAAGTGGACGAGGATCAGGTAACACTACAAGAAGATCTGGACACGCTGCAAGCTCGGTCAGACAAATGGCTGCTGGACTTTAACCCCAGCAAGTGCAAAGTTATGAAGCTTGGGGAAGGACAAAGAAGACCGTAGATGGAGGTCAGAAGATGCAAAACTCCCTCAAGAAAAAAGATCTTGGGGTGAGCATCATACCAAATAACTGCTGCAGCATATGGGCGCCTGGCAAACCTGAGAATAGCATTCCGACATCTAAGTAAGAAGTCATTCAAGACACTGTACACCGTGTATATCAGGCCCATACTGGAGTATGCAGCACCAGTATGGAACCCACACCTGGTCAAGCACGTCACGAAACTAGAGAAAGTGAAAAGGTCTGCAACAAGACTAGTCCCGGAGCAAAGGGGTATGTCCTACTAGGAGACGTTAAGGGAACTTATCCTGACGGCACTGGAGGACAGGAGGTATAGGGGGGATATGATAAGGACATATAAAATACTGAGAGGAACTGAGAAGGTGGATAGGAACAGGATGTTTCAGAGATGGGACACAGCAACAAGGGGTCACAAGTGGATGTTGAAAACTCAGATGAGTCACAGGGATGTTAGGAAGTATTTTTTCAGTCACACAGTTGTCAGGAAGCGGAACAGTTTAGGGAGTGATGTAGTGGAGGCAGGATTCTTACATAGCTTTAAGAAGAGGTATGATAAAGCTCTTTGAGCAGGAAGAGAGTGGACCTAGTGGCGACCAGTGAAGAGGCGGGGCCAAGAGCTGTGAATCGATCCCTTCAACCACAACTAGGTGAGTACAACTACATGAGTAAACACACACACACACACACAGAAAGGAATGAGCTTAGCAACGACGGCCAACACGGTTTCAGAGACGGGAAATCCTGTCACGATCCTACTGGAGTTCTATGACAGAGTGACAGCAGTAAGACAAGAGAGAGAGGGGTGGTTGGATTGCATTTTATTGGACTGTAAGAAGGCGTTTGACACAGTTCCACACAAGAGATTAGTGCAGAAGCTGGAGGACCAGGCAGGGATAACAGGGAAGGCACTACAATGGATCAGGGAATACCTGTCAGGAAGACAGCAGCGAGTCATGGTACGTGGCGAGGTGTCAGAGTGGGCGCCGGTGACGAGTGGGGTTCCACAGGGGTCAGTCCTGGGACCAGTGCTGTTTCTGGTATTTGTGAATGACATGACGGAAGGAATAGACCCTGAAGTGTCCCTGTTTGCAGATGATGTGAAGTTGATGAGAAGAATTCAATCGGACGAGGACCAAGCATAACTACAAAGGGATCTGGACAGGCTGCAGGACTGGTCCAGGAATTGGCTCCTGGAGTTCAACCCCACCAAGTGCAAAGTCATGAAGATTGGGGAAGTGCAAAGAAGACCGCAGACGGAGTACAGTCTAGGGGGCCAGAGACTACAAACCTCACCCAAGGAAAAAGATCTTGGGGTGAGTATAACACCAGGCACATCTCCTGAGGCGCACATCAACCAAATAACTGCTGCAGCATATGGGCGCCTAGCTAACCTAAGAACAGTATTTCGACATCTTAATAAAGAATCGTTCAGAACCTTGTACACTGTGTACGTTAGGCCCATACTGGAGTACGCAGCGCCAGTTTGGAACCCACACCTAGCCAAGCACATAAAGAAACTAGAGAAAGTGCAAAGGTTTGCAACACGACTAGTCTCGGAGCTAAGGGGTATGTCCTACGAGGAGAGGTTAAGGGAAATCGACCTGACGACATTGGAGGACAGGAGAGTAAGGGGGAACATGATAACGACATATAAAATACTGAGAGGAATTGACAAGGTGGACAGAGACAGAATGTTCCAGAGATGGGACACAGCAACAAGGGGACACAGTTGGAAGTTGAAGACTCAGATGAATCACAGGGATGTTAGGAAGTATTTCTTCAGTCACAGAGTTGTCAGGAAGTGAAATAGCTTGGGAAGCGATGTAGTGGAGGCAGGATCCATTCATAGCTTTAAGAAGAGGTATGATAAGGCTCATGACGAAGGGAGAGAGACCCAGTAGCGGCCAGTGAAGAGGCTGGGCCAGGAGCTATGAATCGACCCCTGCATCCACAACTAGGTGAGTACACACACTCCACACACACACACACACACACACACACACACACACACACACTCACACACACTCAAACACACACACACACACACACACACACAATTCCCAATAATATACCCACACAATCTAATCACAGTCGCCTCTCACAGAAAAATATCTCACAGGAGAACGATATATTCCCTAGAAAGAGACAGAAAATAGAGCTAGCTCTAACCTTCCCCACCACTTTTACCATAAAATTCCTGGCAGGTAAATTAACTGTCTAATTACCCTCAGAAGAAACAGAAGAACGGCTAATCACCCACAGTAATTACTGTCCATTAAACTGTCACAAACTGCACCCACAGTTCCATTTTTTTAGACTGGTCCGCCAGTCAAATTTGCAATTTTGGGCAGGACACGTATACAGAAAAAGTGTAATGGGGTAATTGGGGTTAAATGGGTGAGTTTCCATGACGGAAGGTCTTAATTGGGACGCTTACTGGTGTAATTCCTGAGGTGGTTCCTGGGGGAAGGAATGTGCTAGGTGTGGTGTTGTGCTAGGTGTGATTGTAGTGTGCTAGGTGTGGTGGTGTGCTAGGTGTGATTGTAGTGTGCTAGGTGTGGTGGTGTGCTAGGTGTGATTGTAGTGTGCTAGGTGTGGTGGTAGTGTACTAGGTGTTGTGGTAGTGTACTAGGTGTGCTAGGTGTGGTGTTGTGCTAGGTGTGGTGGTGTGCTAGGTGTGGTTGTAGTGTGATAGGTGTGGTGGTAGTGTACTAGGTGTTGTGGTAGTGTACTAGGTGTGCTAGGTGTGGTGTTGTGCTAGGTGTGGTGTTGTGCTAGGTGTGGTTGTAGTGTGTTAGGTGTGGTGGTAGTGTACTAGGTGTGGTGTTGTGCTAGGTGTGGTGTTGTGCTAGGTGTGGTTGTAGTGTGCTAGGTGTGATGGTAGTGTACTAGGTGTGGTGGTGTGCTAGGTGTGGTGTTGTGCTAGGTGTGGTAGTGTGCTAGGTGTGGTGGTGTGTTAGGTGTGGTGGTGTGTTAGGTGTGGTTGTTGTGTGCTAGGTGTGGTGGTAGCGTGCTAGGTGTGGTGGTAGTGTGCTAGGTGTGGTGGTAGTGTGCTAGGTGTGGTGGTAGCGTGCTAGGTGTGGTGGTAGTGTGCTAGGTGTGGTGGTAGTGTGCTAGGTGTGGTGGTAGTGTGCTAGGTGTGGTGGTAGCGTGCTAGGTGTGGTGGTAGTGTGCTAGGTGTGGTGGTAGCGTGCTAGGTGTGGTGGTAGCGTGCTAGGTGTGGTGGTAGCGTGCTAGGTGTGGTGGTAGTGTGCTAGGTGTGGTGGTAGTGTGCTAGGTGTGGTTGTTGTGTGCTAGGTGTGGTGGTAGTGTACTAGGTGTGGTGGTAGTGTGCTAGGTGTGGTGGTGTGTTAGGTGTGGTGGTGTGTTAGGTGTGGTAGTAGTGTGCTAGGTGTGGTGGTGTGTTAGGTGTGGTGGTGTGTTAGGTGTGGTTGTTGTGTGCTAGGTGTGGTGGTAGTGTGCTAGGTGTGGTGGTAGTGTGCTAGGTGTGGTGGTGTGTTAGGTGTGGTAGTAGTGTGCTAGGTGTGGTGGTGTGTTAGGTGTGGTGGTGTGTTAGGTGTGGTTGTTGTGTGCTAGGTGTGGTGGTAGTGTGCTAGGTGTGGTGGTAGTGTGCTAGGTGTGGTGGTGTGCTAGGTGTGGTGGTAGTGTGCTAGGTGTGGTGGTAGTGTGCTAGGTGTGGTGGTAGTGTGCTAGGTGTGGTAGTAGTGTGCTAGGTGTGGTGGTAGTGTGCTAGGTGTGGTGGTAGTGTGCTAGGTGTGGTGGTAGTGTGCTAGGTGTGGTAGTAGTGTGCTAGGTGTGGTGGTAGTGTGCTAGGTGTGGTGGTAGTGTGCTAGGTGTGGTGGTAGTGTGCTAGGTGTGGTAGTAGTGTGCTAGGTGTGGTGGTAGTGTGCTAGGTGTGGTAGTGTGCTAGGTGTGGTGGTAGCGTGCTTGGTGTGGTGGTAGTGTGCTAGGTGTGGTGGTAGTGTGCTAGGTGTGGTGGTAGTGTGCTAGGTGTGGTGGTAGTGTGCTAGGTGTGGTAGCGTGCTAGGTGTGGTAGTGTGCTAGGTGTGGTGGTAGTGTGCTAGGTGTGGTAGTGTGCTAGGTGTGGTAGCGTGTAGGTGTGGTGCTAGGTGTGGTGGTAGTGCTAGGTGTGGTAGTGTGCTAGGTGTGGTAGTGTGCTTGGTGTGGTGTAGTGTGCTAGGTGTGGTAGCGTGCTAGGTGTGGTGATAGCGTGCTAGGTGTGGTGGTAGTGTGCTAGGTGTGGTGGTAGTGTGCTAGGTGTGGTAGTGTGCTAGTGTGTGGTGTGGTAGTGTGCTGGTGTGGTAGTGTGCTGGTGTGGTGGTAGTGTGCTAGGTGTGGTAGCGTGCTAGGTGTGGTGGTAGCGTGCTAGGTGTGGTGGTAGTGTGCTAGGTGTGGTGGTAGTGTGCTAGGTGTGGTAGTGTGCTAGGTGTGGTGGTAGTGTGCTAGTGTGGTAGTGTGCTTGGTGTGGTGGTAGTGTGCTAGGTGTGGTAGCGTGCTAGGTGTGGTAGTAGTGTGCTAGGTGTGGTGGTTGTGTGCTAGGTGTGGTGGTAGCGTGCTGGTGTGGTGGTAGCGTGCTAGGTGTGGTGGTAGCGTCTAGGTGTGGTGGTAGCGTGCTAGGTGTGGTAGTAGCGTGCTAGGTGTGGTGGTAGTGTGCTAGGTGTGGTGGTAGTGTGCTAGGTGTGGTGGTAGCGTGCTAGGTGTGGTGGTAGCGTGCTAGGTGTGGTGGTAGCGTGCTTGGTGTGGTAGTGGTGCTAGGTGTGGTGGTAGTGTGCTAGGTGTGGTGGTAGTGTGCTAGGTGTGGTGGTAGTGTGCTGGTGTGGTAGTGTGCTAGGTGTGGTAGCGTGCTAGGTGTGGTGGTAGGTGCTAGGTGTGGTGGTAGTGTGCTAGGTGTGGTAGTGTGCTAGGTGTGGTGGTAGTGTGTGCTAGGGTGTTGGTGGTAGTGTGCTAGGTGTGGTGGTAGTGTAGCTAGGTGTGGTGGTAGTGTGCTGGTTGGTGGTAGTGTGCTAGGTGTGGTGGTAGTGTGCTAGGTGTGGTGGTAGTGTGCTGGTGTGGTGGTGGTGTGCTTGGTGTGGTGGTAGCGTGCTAGGTGTGGTGGTAGTGTGCTAGGTGTGGTGGTAGCGTGCTAGGTGTGGTGGTAGTGTGCTAGGTGTGGTGGTGGTGTGCTTGGTGTGGTGGTAGCGTGCTAGGTGTGGTGGTAGTGTGCTAGGTGTGGTGGTAGCGTGCTGGTTTGGTAGTGTGCTAGTGTGGTGGTAGTGTGCTAGGTGTGGTGGTAGCGTGCTAGGTGTGTGGTAGTGTGCTTGGTGTGGTGGTAGGTGCTAGGTGTGGTGGTAGTGTGCTAGGTGTGGTGGTAGTGTGCTAGGTGTGGTGGTAGCGTGCTTGGTGTGGTAGCGTGCTAGGTGTGGTGGTAGTGTGCTAGGTGTGGTGGTAGCGTGCTAGGTGTGGTGGTAGGTGCTTGGTGGTAGTGTGCTAGGTGTGGTGGTAGTGTGCTAGGTGTGGTGGTAGTGCTTGGTTTGGTAGTGTGCTAGGTGTGGTGGTAGTGTGCTAGGTGTGGTGGTAGCGTGCTTGGTGTGGTAGCGTGCTAGGTGTGGTGGTAGCGTGCTAGGTGTGGTGGTAGTGTGCTAGGTGTGGTAGCGTGCTAGGTGTGGTGGTAGTGTGCTTGGTGTGGTGGTAGTGTGCTAGGTGTGGTAGCGTGCTAGGTGTGGTGGTAGCGTGCTAGGTGTGGTGGTAGCGTGCTAGGTGTGGTGGTAGCGTGCTAGGTGTGGTGGTAGCGTGCTTGGTGTGGTGGTAGTGTGCTAGGTGTGGTAGTAGCGTGCTAGGTGTGGTGGTAGTGTGCTAGGTGTGGTAGCGTGCTTGGTGTGGTGGTAGCGTGCTAGGTGTGGTAGTAGCGTGCTAGGTGTGGTGGTAGTGTGCTAGGTGTGGTGGTAGCGTGCTAGGTGTGGTGGTAGTGTGCTAGGTGTGGTAGTAGCGTGCTAGGTGTGGTAGTAGCGTGCTAGGTGTGGTGGTAGCGTGCTAGGTGTGGTGGTAGCGTGCTAGGTGTGGTGGTAGCGTGCTAGGTGTGGTGGTAGCGTGCTAGGTGTGGTGGTAGCGTGCTAGGTGTGGTGGTAGCGTGCTAGTTGTGGTGTTGTTGTGTGTATACAGTGTATACACACAGTATACTACCTTCCCTTCTGTATACCCTCACGTATATACATACAACAATAAAATTTAGACACTTGAATTACCTCAAAATAGCATCAAACCCTTCTAATTACGCTTCTAAATCTAAATAAACTTTTAATGATACAGGAGAATCATATCTAAAAAATAATATACGTTAGTTTAATAAACATTTTGGAAATAAAGTCCCAATAACTTTTTAATAAAATCTGTCCATGATATGAGGGTCAGAAATAAATATGTATTTATGTATATGTGATTATAAATGTGTGTTTTTATTTATTTATGTATTTATTTGGGCATGTATGTTGTTATTATAATTTGTGATAGAGGGTTATTATTATTATTATTATT
>WNWK01011127.1:0-22500 GCA_009830355.1 Cherax destructor | reverse complement strand
TCTCTGTGTATACTCTCTCTGTATATACTCTTTGTATACTCTGTATGTGTATACTCTCTCTGTTTATACTCTCTCTGTGTATACTCTATGTATACTCTCTCTGTGTATACTCTCTCTGTATATACTCTGTGTATACTCTGTATTTCTCTCATCAATCTTGCAATGGTCTGGTGTCGTTTCTTGAAGACAGTGTATAACATGTATACTGCTGAAGTTTCTGAAGTATATATTCGTTAAATGGTGAGTATATCTCAGTGTATATACACTAAGGGTGTGGGCTGTCAGTGTATACACACTGAGATACACATTTCTCATTGTATATACACTGAGATACACATTTCTCAGTGTATATACACTGAGAGACACATTTCTCAGTGTATATACACTGAGAGACACATTTCTCAGTGTATATACACTGAGAGACACATTTCTCAGTGTATATACAGTGATATACACATTTCTCAGTGTATATACACTGAGATACACATTTCTCAGTGTATATACACTGAGAGACACATTTCTCAGAGTATATACACTGAGAGACACATTTCTCAGTTTATATACACTGAAATACACATTTCTCAGTATATACACACTGAGATACACATTTCTCAGTATATACACACTGAGATACACATTTCTCAGTGTATATACACTGAGATACACATTTCTCAGTGTATATACACTGAGAGACACATTTCTCAGTGTATATACACTGAGAGACACATTTCTCAGTGTATATACACTGAGAGACACATTTCTCAGTGTATATACACTGAGAGACACATTTCTCAGTGTATATACACTGAGATACACATTTCTCAGTGTATATTCACTGAGAGACACATTTCTCAGTGAATATACACTGAGAGACACATTTCTCAGTGTATATACACTGAGATACACATTTCTCAGTGTATATACACTGAGAGACACATTTCTCAGTGTATATACACTGAGACACATTTTTCAGTGTATATACATTGATATACACATTTCTCAGTGTATATACACTGAGAAATGTATCTCTCAGTGTATATACAGGGAGGTGTATATCTCTCAGTGTATGAAAGCCAAGAGGTGTACAATACTCTAGCTCCTGGCCCAACACCTCGTTCCTTTAGTCTCTAACACATGAACCTCAGGAATACATATACAGTAATCCAGCCTTAGTTGAGCTCCAGCTCCTGGCCCTCGAGTCATAACTGGAGGATTTCTTCCATACTGGTTTTATACTAAATACCTTATAGGCGTTTTTAACTTGTGAAATATGAAGGAATATCAGAGAAAGGAGGAGATAGCATAAGAAGAGGAAAATAAGAAAGGGTGTGATAAAGATAGTGGACAGTAGATGAAGGGGGTAGTAGGAAGACTGTGAGAGGAAGACTGTGAGAGGAAGACTGTGAGAGGAAGACTGTAAGAGGAAGACTGTGAGAGGAAGACTGTGAGAGGAAGACTGTAAGAGGAAGACTGTGAGAGGAAGACTGTGAGAGAAAGACTTTGAGAGGAAGACTGTGAGAGGAAGACTGTGAGAGGAAGACTATGAGAGGAAGACTGTGAGAGGAAGACTGTGAGAGAAAGACTTTGAGAGGAAGACTATGAGAGGAAGACTGTGAGAGGAAGACTGGAAGAGAAAGACTGGAAGAGAAAGACTGGAAGAGGAAGACTGGAAGAGGAAGACTGGAATAGAAAGAGTGGAAGAAGCTAAATAATTAATATTCTTTGTTCTTATTCTCTTCTTCTTCTTCTTATTCCCCTTTAACCCTACTTTCCCTCTTCTCGCTTTTATCTCTTCTCTCCTGCCCCCTTTATTTTCCCCTCTCCCTGTTTTTTCTACCTATTATTCGTCCATGTCTCTTTATATTCCCTTTCTCCCAGTTATCTTATCTCCTTAGTTACATTTCTTGTGAAATGCTGTGTGTTCAAATCTCTCTTTTTTTTAGCTCTTGTCCCTCTCTCTCTCTCTCTCTCTCTCTCTCTCTCTCTCTCTCTCTCTCTCTCTCTCTCTTCCTCCTTGTATGTTATCAGAGGAGATTCTTGTGTGTTTGGTGCGTCTCAACAGATAATGGTCGCTTTGATGATCGAAATACAGAGGAAGTTGAAGTCTTGAGACAAGAGAGGAAGTTCCTGGGCACTCAGTGCTGACCCTTGTAGTAGGTCGACCTTCAAGACTCTGGCCTCCAGGAGGGCAAGCCAGGGCAGTGCCTGATGGATTGGCAGAGAGAGTGCCCGTAGGGACAGACAGTGTCACTAGGAACAGAATGCCAGTAGGGAAAGACAGTGCAAGTAGGGACAAAAAGAGTGCCAGTAGGGATAGACAGAGTGCCAGTAGGGGCAAACAGAGTGCCAGTAGGGACAGAGTGCTAGTAGGGGCAGAGTACCACTAGCAACAGACAGAGTGCCAGTAGGGACAGAGTGTCACTAGCACCAGAAAGAGTGCCAGTAGGGACAGAGTGCCACTAGCAACATACAGAGTACCAGTAGGGACAGAGTGAAACTAGCACCAGACAGAGTACCAGTAGGGACAGAGTGCCAGTAGGGACAGAGTGCCACTAGCAACAGACAGTGCCATCACACACGAAGGTAGTCATGAAGCACACACATAAGTCTCTGACGACTCTGTAAACGACACACGTCTCGCAAAACGACCAGTTATGAAACGACGTCTGACGGTGCGTTCAGAGACGTTCAGTCATAACATAAATATTTTGGCTAAAATACTTTTGTTTTAGTGCCTCTGGACCTAATAATATAGATTTTAATTCACTTTCCATCATATTTTCAGAATATATAAAATATTACAATTAATATTAATAACAACAACAGTAATAATAACACTAATAATAACAATAATTACAATAATAATAATAATAATAATAGCAACAATAATAATGATAGCAATAATAATAATGATAGCAACAATAATAATGATATCAACAATAATGATAATAATTATTATCATTATAATAACAATAATAATATTAAAATAAAAATTCATTTTAAAATAATATTTGTATAATAATATTATTATTATATATATTATTATTTATGTATTATTATATTATTATTTATTATGACAATATCTTGTGGTACAGTATCAGAGATCTTGTGGTACAGACAATATTCTTGTGGTACAGACAATATCTTGTGGTACAGACAATATCTTGTGGTACAGACAATATTCTTGTGGTACAGACAATATTTTGTGGTACAGACAGATATCTTGTGGTACAGACAATATTTTGTGAGTACAGACAATATCTTGTGGTACAGACAATATTTTGTGGTACAGACAATATCTTGTGGTACAGACAATATCTTGTGGTACAGACAATATCTTGTGGTACAGACAATATCTTGTGGTACAGACAATATTTTGTGGTACAGACAATATCTTGTGGTACAGACAATATTTTGTGGTACAGACAATATCTTGTGGTACAGACAATATCTTGTGGTACAGACAATATCTTGTGGTACAGACAATATCTTGTGGTACAGACAATATTTTGTGGTACAGACAATATCTTGTGGTACAGACAATATCTTGTGGTACAGACAATATCTTGTGGTACAGACAATATCTTGTGGTACAGACAATATCTTGTGGTACAGATGGTGTCGTTCGATGGGACAAGAGAGGCTGTGAGCATCACCACAGACAGAGGACCAGTTACCACCAGCATCCTGCTGATTCCTGACGCCACAGAGAAGGACTCTGGTGTTTACGTCTGTGCTCCTCAGGGAATGAAAGAAGCTTCTGTCAGAGTCAGTGTACTAAACGGTAAGGCTTGTGTGTGTGTACTCACCTAATTGTACTCACATAATTGTACTCACCTAATTGTACTCACCTAATTGTACTCACCTAATTGTACTCACCTAATTGTACCCACCTAATTGTACTCACCTAATTGAGGTTGCCGGGGTCGAGTCATGTGTGTGTGAATATATATATATATATATATATATATATATATATATATATATATATATATATATATATATATATATATATATATATATATATATATATATAAATATGTATATATATATATATATACACATACATATGCTCCAAAATACAGTATATATATTGATGGATTTTTGAAAAAGATGTCAGGGGGTTCAACTTTCCCCCAAAAAAATACTCAAAAATATATTTGGAAGCTTAGGTTTCCGTGTGGGAGGAAAGTCTTCCCGTAAAACACATTTTATGTAAACCTTGAGACGGAAACCTCAGCCTGGGTGGGGGGGTGAAGGGGGAGTAAACCTCTTGTTCAGACTTAGTACATGATGTAGATTCCTTTCTTGAATCTGCAAATTTCCTTTAAATCCTGGGTGGTGTCATGTAAATCCTTCATAAGTCGTAAAACTTGGATATCTTGTAAATTCTGAATGATATATTGTAAATCATGAATGATATCATGTAAATTCTGAATGATATCTTGGATGTCTGGTAAATCCTGAATGATATCTTGTAAATTCTGAATGATATCATGTAAATTCTGAATGATATCTTGTACATTCTGATATCATGTAAATTCTGAATGATATCTTGTAAATCCTGAATGATAACTTGTAAATTCTGAATGATATTTTGTAAATTCTGAATGATATCTTATAAATTCTGAATGATATCTTGGATATCTTGTAAATCCTGAATGATATCTTATAAATTCTGAATGATATCTTATAAATTCTGAATGATATCTTGTAAATTCTGAATGATATTTTGTAAATTCTGAATGATATCTTGTAAATTCGAATGATATCTTGTAAATTCTGAATGATATTTTGTAAATTCTGAATGATATTTTGTAAATTCTGAATGATATTTTGTAAATTCTGAATGATATCTTGTAAATTCTGAATGATATCTTGTAAATTCTGAATGATATCTTGTAAATTCTGAATGATATCTTGTAAATTCTGAATGATATCTTGTATGAAGTGGCATTTCTTCCCTACATCCATTACCACTTAACCCACCTAAACTTGCCACTTATATCACCACATTAAATACCACTTTCCACCACGTATTGTTACGTTAATCCCCTGGAACGCCACTTGGGTTACCCACTTAGTTATCTTCACCACTTACAGCTCTGTCACCCACTTACAAGAGCCACTAGCAGTGGAGTTACCACTTACTTCCATTCCTCCCACTGCCACTTATCAGTGGCTACTAATTTCACCCTCACCACTTAGCCCACCTGCATCCTCCACTAACAACCACTACCCACTGCTGATTCTACTACCATCATCAACAACTAACTACTACTACAACCACCATCAACAACAATCACTAACAACTATCTACCACCCACAGGGGAACTACCACAGGCGATGCAGACAGGGTCATCCAGCCGCCGTTGTGTCTGCTCTTGCTTTCTGCTTCTGCTGTCTGCTGTTTACCATCTGCTGTGATTGTAGTCAGCTGCCCTCCTTTCCGCTGCTGTCTGCTGTGGCTTCCCACCGCCTGCTGCCTTCACAAGGCCACGACACAACGACATATCTAGAGAGCCACAACGACAAAATGAGAGCAAGGAGCTCTTTCTAGAGAACCACAACGACAGTTTGAGAGTAAAAAGCTGTTTCTAGAGAGCCACAACGACAGTTTGATAGCAAAACGCTCTTTCTAGAGAGCCAGAACGACAATTTGAGAGCAAGAAGCTCTTTCTAGTGAGCCACAACGACAATTTGAGAACAAGAAGCTCTTTTCTAGAGAGCTACAACGACAATTCGAGACTAAGAAGCTCTTTTAAGAGTGTTAGAACAACTTTAGAATAAAAGGGTCTCTTAAGAACGTGAAAACGACAATTTGAGAGCCTGGGCGTTCAAGAACGACAACACAACAACTTTAAACTCCTTCAAGAACGACAACTTTAAACTCCTTTAATAACAACAACACGACAACTTTAAACTCCTTCAAGAACGACAACTTTAAACTCCTTTAAGAACGACAACACGACAACTTGAGGCTCCTACAAGAACGTCTCCACGACAGTTTGAGAGCCTGAGGCTCTTACAAGAACGACACCAACCCAAGAGACGACAAAAACGACCCGGGAAGAGAGATCAATTTCCAATCCTTCACAATTCAGTTATCTCAGAGAGACAATAATTTTTTGCATTCTAAGAAAGGATTTTGGAGTGTGGAGTGAGTGGTGTGGAGTGAGTGGTGTGGAGTGTGGAATGTCCCAGAGCGGAGGATCGAGCCCTCAAATATTTCAGCAACAATGTACAGCTCAAACCTATGTATGGTGTTATTAGTTGCACACACACACACACACACACACACACACACACAGCGAAGAGGCGGGACCAGGAGCCGTGAATCGACCCCTGTAGCCACAAATTGGTGAGTACAAATAGGCGAGTACGCACACACACACATAGCCTAGTTTAACCCAATATGAAAATAGCTCTAATTCCCTGAATCAAGAGCTCTATCAACGCTGGTAAGCTCAACCAGGGGTCAAAGCTCTATCAAGAGTCTTCACAGCCTTAACAACCTCTTTTAATGGTACCGGAGGTGGCGAGTAACGCCAGGCGAGCCTTCGCCGGCCTTTATCACCTACTTCAGCTGTTATATATTCACCTGACTCACCTCCCTTAGGCACCAACCTCACCTACCACACTACACCTTAGTTTCCCCTTGGAAAAAAACACTGTACTTTCAGTCTTCCTTGAAAACAACAAGCTATGTTTCAGTATCCCCTTAAAAAGTACACTATATCATAGTATACCCTAAAGAAGTACTTACACTATATTTTAGTATTCTCTAAAATAGCATACTTTACTTCAGTCTCCCTAAAAGGCACACCTCAGTATCTTCTGAAAACTACACTATATTTCAGTTTCCCTTAAAACTACACTATACTTCAGTATCCCTAAAAAACACATTATAGTATCCCTTAAAAACACACTGGAGTATCCCTTAAAAACACTACAGTATCCCCTAAACAGTACACTATACTTCAGTTTCCCTTAAAAAGCATACCTCAGTATCCCCTAAAACTACATTATATTTCAGTATCCCTAAAGAACATTACAGAATCACCTAAAAAAGTTCTCTATAATTTAGTATCCCCTAAAAAACACTTCAGTATCCCTAAATAAGGTTCACTATACTTTCCTCAGTATCCCTCTAAAAAAACACTCGTTTTCTGAAGTCTAAGAAATTTTAACAATTACAAAGTAGTATATATAAATATTGTGTAAAAGATATTGTGTAAAAATATAAGTATCGTGTAAAAAATAAATATTGTGTAAAAAATATTGCGTAAGAAATACAAATTATCATAATTTTAAATCAAACTTTCTCTCTAATCTCCATTTTAAGAGGAAAAATTGTGCATGAATGCTGTCTACTAATTTATTTAACTAGCGTAAACGTCAGAAAATGGTTATAAATAACCATAATTTTTAAAGGGGTGGACCAGGTAAGCCAGCGGAAGGCCTCGGTCAGATGACCAAAAGCTCCAACGGCGGGTCATCATCTGACTAAGACCCGCGTCAGGAAACACTTGTCCTGTTTCCTGACAAACCTTACCTAACCTAACCCTATTTAATTAACCCAGGAAAAAAACCAGTTTTAACACAAACAGAAATAAGTTTCATATAGAATAAATTCATAATATATTTTTAATGTCAATTTATAAAGAATAATACAAAATACGTAAAATTTATTAAGATTTAACATATTTTTTGCCAACTCGGCGATTAAATTTTAATTGGTATATTTATATTAGAATATGGGTAACTTAGTTATTTTTTATAAGACTATTAGATTTATTTTCATAATTGTTAAAGAGGGGTAAGCCGGTGGAAGGCCTCGGTCAGATGACCAAGACCCACGTCAGGAAACACTTGTCCTGTTTCCTGACAACTCTTAAAACTCACTTTCACTTCCCTAACTCAGAACTGAACTATAATGCAGTTTAACGCTGAGTGAATTCACTAAAATTCATCACTAAGTAAACTCATAGCGACGTTTTGCTCATGGACTATCAACTCACACTCAAACGCAACGAAACATCGCCACAAGGTTTCGCTCGTAAGTGCTGATTTCCACTTATTTATTGATCTGTGTGTACACACACAGATCACTCAGAGGGAGTGAATCTATCTATCTATCTATTGTATCTACCTTTTTCCCTTATCCCTACGTAGACTAGGCATAATTTACACACACATACACACACACACACGCACACACACACACGCACGCACACACACAAGAAAGCAACTTTTAACCTTATCTCTGTATTTTTGTAACTAATGTCTACAACAATAAAATTATTTTCATAATGATTGTCTCAGTCACCCTCTAATTATTATTATTATTATTATTATTATTATTGTAATTATTGTAATTATTATTATTATTATTATTATTATTATTATTATTGTAATTATTATTATTATTATTATTATTATTATTATTATTGTAATTATTATTATTATTAATTATTATTATTATTATTATTATTATTATTATTATTATTATTTGATCCAAGGGAGAGGGTAGCTTCAATTCCTTGGATCAAGAGCCCTCACTAGTATCAAAGTATTATCTTGACGTAACTAATATGCGTTACTTAGAGTGCTACGTTTCGCTCGATAGCAATGGTTCAGTGTGGACCATTGGTTGGTTAAAGCCTATCTACTACATGACGGTCATTAAGGCTTCATATCACCTGTTCACCAATAATAATAACAATAACAATAATAATGATGATACTAGGAATAATAATAATAATAATAATAATAATAATAATAATAATAATAATTAATAATAATAATAATAATAATAATAATAATAATAACAGTAATTATAATAATAATAGGAATAATAATAATAATAATAATAATAATAATAATAATAATAATAATAACAATAACAGAAATAATAACAATAATAAATAACAGTATTAAAAATAATAATAATAATAACAACAGCTATTTTTCTCTCATCAAAGTAATTACAATTTCCAGTAATTAATGTTGACAATTAACCTAAACTGGTTTAGGTATTTCTATAATGTTTTTTATAATTGTTAACTGTAGGGAACAAATGTATTTCCTGCCTTCATTATGTGGCCAGATTGTTTTATTGCAAAGTTAGAGGTCATAGGTGCAGAGGTCATAGGGGTGTGGTCATAGGTGCAGAGGTCATAGGTGCAGGGGTCATAGGGGTGTGGTCATAGGTGCAGAGGTCATAGGGGTGTGGTCATAGGTGCAGAGGTCATAGGGGTGTGGTCATAGGTGCAGAGGTCATAGGGGTGTGGTCATAGGTGCAGAGGTCATAGGTGCAAGGGTCATAGGGGTGTGGTCATAGGTGCAGAGGTCATAGGGGTGTGATCATAGGTGCAGAGGTCATAGGGGTGTGGTCATAGGTGCAGAGGTCATAGGTGCAGGGGTCATAGGGGTGTGGTCATAGGTGCAGAGGTCATAGGGGTGTGGTCATAGGTGCAGAGGTCATAGGTGCAGGGGTCATAGGGGTGTGGTCATAGGTGCAGAGGTCATAGGGGTGTGGTCATAGGTGCAGGGGTCATAGGGGTGTGGTCATAGGTGTAGAAGTCATAGGGGTGTGGTCATAGGTGCAGAGGTCATAGGGGTGTGGTCATATTGGTGTGGTCATAGGTGCAGAGGTCATAGAGGTACAGAGGTCATAGGTAAAAAGGTCATAAGGGAGAGGTCATAGGTGCAGAAGTCAACCAACCAAGTGAAAGCCTTCACTGGACACATCCTTAATCTACAACAAGAACACATCCCTCACCGGCAGTATGTGACGAGGCCTACAGATCAGCCTTGGTTTGGCTTTCGTTGTAGAGGCTGCTACTGCTAAGTACAAGGCTTGGCGAAGGTATAAGAGACATTCTACCACCTATAACAGGGACTTACACAGACAAGCCTGTAGGCATATGGGTGAAGTTCAAAAGTGGGCCATCTCTAAATGGGAGGTGGACACAAAAAGAAAGCTAACATCAGGTAGAGTGAGCTCTAAAACCTGGTGGTCCCTGGTCAAGGATAGACAAGGGTATCTGCCTGATGAACTTATTCCACCTCTAAATCGACAGGATGGGACCACCTCTACTAGTAGTCAAGAGAAAGCGGACCTCTTTGTCGATCACTTTGCTACCAAAATGCAAGTTCCTGATCCAACAAGGGACCCTCCTTGGCTAGCTGCAAGAACTGTGTCAAAACTGTCAGTGGTGACAATAAGGCAGGAGGAAGTGCATCGTCTTCTTAAATCGCTTGACCAAGAAAAGGCTGTGGGCCCAGACAAGTTGAGCCCAAGATTGCTGAGATGTGCAGACCAGCTAGCAGCACCTCTAACTCGCATCTTTCAGCACTGCCTAGTACAGTGTAAATGGTCTTCTCTCTGGAAAGAGGCAAATGTAGTCCCTGTTCACAAAAAGAAGAGCAGAGCAGAAATCATCAACTACAGACCAGTGTCACTCCTGTCAATCACTGGCAAGATCCTTGAGACAATAATCTCAAGACAAATGACAGAGTTTTTTGACTACCACTCACTACTTTGTGACCGTCAATATGGCTTCAGGAAAGGTTACTCTGCTGCTGATCTGTTGTTAAACCTCTCCACTAAATGTCACCAGTCACTGGATGAATCCAAAGTCAGCTGTGTGGTAGTACTGGACATTGCTGGTGCTTTCGACCGAGTGTGGCACCAGGGCCTCTTGGTAAAGCTGCAAGCGCTGGGAATTGCAGGCTCTACGCTATGTCTCTTCAGTAATTACCTTCATGGTAGATCTCTAAGGGTAATTCTCAATGGAACAGAATCAACAAGACATCCTATTGGGGCAAGTGTTCCACAAGGAAGTGTGCTGGGACCATTGTTATGGAATGTCTACTTCAATGACCTTCTTCATCTCATCCCAGAATCCCATGCATATGCAGACGACTGTACTCTGACATTTACTTATCCAAGAGAAGAAATGCCAGCTGCTCTAAGCTACATCAATCACCAGCTAAGAGCTATATCAGCTTGGGAAAACTGACGGCAGGTAACATTTGCATCTGAGAAAACACAAATGATGATGGTCTCTAGGCACCATGATGGTAATGCCGGAGCAGTAGTAAGTATGAATGGGAGAGTGTTGGTACCTGGGGAAGAAGTTGATATTCTTGGGGTGAAATTTGACTCCAAACTGACCATGAAAAACCACTTTGCAAACAAGGCAGCCAGGAAGCTTACAGCACTTCGGTTGCAAGATTATGTATGAGGCACAAGTACGTTCACACCTTGAGTATGCTCCACTTTCTTGGTTTGCCTTCCCCCTCCCTTTCATCTGCGACTGCTTGACAGAGTAGAGAACAGAGCAAGACGTCTCATCTCTCGCCTGGACCCATCCTGGATAGATCTGTCATTTCAGCAGAGTCTTCAACACAGGAGGGATGTGGGTGACCTTACTGTTATGTACAAGACCAACATTGTCAAAGTACCACACTTGGCTCCACTTCGAGGACAGCGAGAAGCAAGCTTCTATACCACAAGACGGGCAGCCAGCAGCAACTTCACTCTGGCTGTAACCTTCTCCAGAACATCACTTCATCTGAGATCATTTATCCCCAGGATGACTCGAGTCTGGAACACATTCGTACAGCATTATGATGTCAACGAGATAAAGTCAGTTGATCAAATGAAAATACTGGCCCACAGATGGTCCATAGCTGGCCCACAGATGGCTCCAACTTCATCCTGTTCCATACTTGTATGTTTCATAACAATAAAAATGCTTTCAAATGAGCTGATGTAGGTAACAGCTCTTAGCTTGTTAACAAAGTTAGTAATCCTTAACCTAACCTTGTCAAACCCTGTGTAAAAAAAAGTCATAGGTGCAGGGGTCATAGAAAAAGGTCATAAGGGAGAGGTCATAGGGAAGAGGTAATAGGTGCAGAGGTCATAGGAACAGGGGTCATAGGTGCAGGAGTCATAGGTTCAGGGTCATACGGGAGAGGTCATACGTGCAGAGGTCATGAGTGCAGAGGTCATAGTTGCGGAAGTCATATGTGCAGAGGTCATGGGTGCAGAGGTCATAGTTGCGGGAGTCATAGGTGCAGAGATTATAGGTGCGGAGGTCATAAGTGCAGAAGGTAGGAGGGCAGAGGGCAAGAGGTAGGAAACAGAGGGCAGATCACAGACGCAAGAGAACAGATACAACAGAAGGGATAATCTACAGTCAACATGGTAAACTGGAACTTATATTATCCGTCAAAACTAACTTAAGAACCAAGCCTAACTTAGCTAAATATTTTGGACTTGCTCCTAACCCTTACCCAGCTCACGTCAGAATATAACTAATTACTACAGTTCTAGATTCTTGAAATGCCTTTGATGTTTTGAGTGAATCTTGCTGACTTGCTTACTAAGCTAAGCCACAAACTTTTTCTCTTAAAAAGAAACACCAAAGAAACGCTACTAAACCCCGGTGATATCCAACTTTATAAAAGACTGCTAATTTGCATACGCTACAGTGGAATGCATTATGTGGCTGCACGCACTGCAGTCTCGGACGCAAATACTTCTCTTAAACTTGGCCAGACTTGAATAATAGGTTATGAAAGTAAGTTGTTGAACTTGCAAGAGCTTAAGGTGTAAGATTAAGGCGGAAGCTTAGACTGTGTTGTGGCGCACGGGAGAGAGGAGCTTATTTACATAAATTGCGAGAAGACTAGAGACCTCGCGTGCAGGGAGCTGTGAGCTCAAATGTAATCCTCCCCACCTGCTGTAGCTCTCTTTCTGATGTACTAACACAGGTGATGTCTGCTGGAGCTCTCTTTCTGATGTACTAACACAGGTGATGTCTGCTGGAGCTCTCTTTCTGATGTACTAACACAGGTGATGTCTGCTGGAGCTCTCTTTCTGATGTACGAACACTGTTACGAACACAGGTGATGTCTGCTGGAGCTCTCTTTCTGATGTTCTAACACAGGTGATGTCTGCTGGAGCTCTCTTTCTGATGTACTAACACAGTTTATGTCTGCTGGAGCTCTCTTTCTGATGTTCTAACACAGGTGATGTCTGCTGGAGCACTCTTTCTGATGTACGAACACAGGTGATGTCTGCTAGAGCTCTCTTTCTGATGTACTAACACAGGTGATGTCTGCTGGGACTGTAGCACCTGTTTGTAAATACGTCAACAAACTTCTCGACTAGACACCGCTGGGACAAAGCAAACGCAGCAAGAGATAAATTCTTAATACATTTATTCCTTCACCAAAACTCTGTATTAAATATTTACACTATTTACAATGAATATTTACAAATGATATGTGCGAACAAGAGCCACTGTAGGAACACCCTTCCACCAGAGGTAATGGAAGCCTCTCTATTCTGCCCACAAAGTTGAAGACAGCTTCACAGAGTTGACAGGCTTACCCATGACTGACTGATGAACCAGCAGTTAGTATAACTGCTGTCCTCTTAACTGCTGGTTCACTGGTCGGGAGGACATGCCACAATGGGCGTGTGACACTCTTCCCCACCGACTCCATTAGTGGACTCAGGATCGAACTTTGGCCACTCCTGAAGCTGAGTGACTTACACCGGCTTATCCCTCCTAGAAAGTATCTTTCTTGGAGAAACTTACTTCAAGACTGATGGACCAAACACATCGATCCCAGGCTGAAGGACTGATTACCTCAAACCCCTCCTCCTCTTTTTTTATCGTTCTACTTTGTATTGGACTGATGAAGCCACTGTGTGGCGAAACGTTTCCTCAATAAAGATTCCCAAATATTGCACAAGTGTCTCTAAATCATTTATCGGTTCTTGAAATTCAATCAAGACGACTTATTTCACCTCTAAGGGCGAAACATCACGACCGATTTGTATTTAACTTGCTGGAAATATTTCCTTGAGACTCTGGCTGTTCCTCTCACATGAAAAGGATAACAATCAAAAGGTCCAGGTTCGATTTCCAGACGGGATGAGCCGTGTCGTCACACCTTGTCTTGACGCTCACCTGGAAGTTAACAAGTGTCTGGATATTAGTCAACAGTTGTGGGTGTGTATCCAGAGTAAAGCCGGACTGATACCAGCGGATATAAGCCACAATACATGGCTTCCTTGGCTTATCCTGGGTTATTAACCCTCAGAGGGTTAGAAATACGAACAATTTCAAGAAATGTTCTCTCGTGGGATGAAATGTTTCACTGTGTGAAGGAAATATCACTATGTTTCGCTCACCTGTCAGGTCGATTACTCTCGCCTTCACAATAACAATACCAATGCCACTTGGATTACTTTCGCCTTCACAATAACAATATCAATGCCACTTGGATTACTCTCGCCTTCACAATAACAATACCAATGCCACTTGGATTACTCTCGCCTTCATAATAACAATACCAATGCCACTTCGATTACTCTCGCCTTCACAATAACAATACCAATGCCACTTGGATTACTCTCGCCTTCACAATTACAACGTAACACAGCCCAGGAGCCTCAGACAACTACGTTACTTACCCGAGGCTCCGTCAGAGTTGCCTTCTGATTGTTAGTCTAAACTGAGTGTGAGTGCGACCTGCCTAGCATGGGCCAGTAGGCCTACTGCATGAAGAAAATTTAGAAGCTTCTCTGTAGACCTTTATCATAACTTGATAAAGTTGTATATATATATATATATATATATATATATATATAAATAATATATATATATATAATATATAATATATATATGTCACATTATCAGTTCCTTGATAATGAGCATCACAAGCCTTGAATTCGTTCTAATTTTTCATAGTGTTTCTTGCAATTTTAATATCACCTGTTTACTGTGATCTTTTGCATATATATATATATATTATTATATATATATATATATATATATATTATATATATATATATATATATATATATATATATATATATATATATATATATATATATACCTCCTTCAGAAGTAGGTACGGTACCGTCCTTTTATTTAGGCCGACTCTAAGTCGCTGGTTAAGATCAGTTGTTATCCACCTAAGTGAAGTCTATTAATCCACGTGGATTGTGACCGTGTGTCTGCCTCCATCATGGTAACATTTCGACTCTATCATGGTTAATCTGCGCCCTCTGTCTACTACATGTGGGTCACCAAGGTTGTGTGTCACATGTTCACCACTAGTTATATGACTACTTGAATACCTGAAATATATATAATGAGAGGAGATATACCCCTCTCAGTGTATATATGTTTATAAGTAAGAGATATACCCCTCTCAGTGTATATATACTGAGAGATATACCTCTATCAGTGTATATATACTGAGAGATATACCCTTCTCAGTGTAAATATATCATGCGACTCTCTGCTAACCAGCCAATACATTAATAATTAAAAGGCTCCAACATTAATATGGAGGGTAATTACTGTCTGGAAATATAATTTCTGGAAATTTGATATTTTTCCGGCGGCTGCGTTACCATTAATGAGTGTGGCAAGGCGTGTTGATTTTTCCGATTTATAATTTAGTGGGCGCTAATTTGCAAACTTAGTAACCAAAAAAAAGTTTGGAATTATCACTAATATCACAAGAGAAAGCTAAAATTGAACGTTAAACGTCGTAGAACTTAAGTAATTATGTTGGTAGTATTACCAACGCTTTTTATCATAGAAACGTTTCGCCCTCCTTGTGCCTATCAAGTTGTAATGAACAAGTGTCAGTGGATAAACAGAAGGGTAGACGAGAGGCTCGAACCGTGGGCCGTAAATTGACAGTAGAGAATCGGACTGTCAGTTTAAGGACGGCCGTTCGAGCCCTTCGTTAATTCTTAATTTATTCTTATTTTTTTTTGCGTTTCATTACAAAGAAGAGAAGAGGCGAGAGAGGTTTTATAAAAAGTGTATAAATATCGGGTGAATGGTGTAGGGGACGTCATACAGAGAGTTAGGAAAAGATTATGAAGGTGGTTTTAGAGAGGTAGGGATTGGACATCCTGCAGGCAAGTGTGGAATTTTCGTGTTTTTTTTAAACATGTGAAATATTTAAAAATAAAGGAAAATGTGCTAAAGCATTATTTTATTGCACCTTTCGTCGATTCAGAGATGTTTCGAGCATTTTCTAACAAACCTCAATTTTTAGCTAATATATACATATATACTGTACAGTCTTCCCAGAGATATTACTGAGGTTAAACCATCAATAGCTAACAGAAACAAGACTGTTTCTAAGAAAATACCGTTGGAAAACTCCCGTTTAAACAGAAGCTGGTGAAACGTTTCTAATACGGATAAGTAAAGCACAACATGAATTCGTCTGGCCTGATAATGGTCTAGAATGGACCGAAACATCGCCATAGCGATGTTTCGGTCCATAGTGTGATTTTTATTGAACGGGAAAATAAGTTGTTCTTCTGGCATTTAGGCCTAGAGACGAAATGGAATTTAGCCTTTCAGGCCTAAATGTGCCTCGGATGAGATGCTCTGTCACCAGGCAGTGTCAGAAGCCTTTTACAAGCCTAAATAAAATGTCTCCAGATGATCTTAGGCAAAGGCACCACAGGCTTATGCCTCAAGCAAAGGTAAGGTTTCATGAAGCGTTAACAAACTGACGTTGGGAAATGAGAATAGTTTGCAACTTGTGGTGGCCAAGACTGCTCAGCCTGGTAGGAGCTCTGATGTAAGGAATATTAGGTGGAATGTATGTAGCAGTTTAATAAGGAGAGTGGTGTGTGTGTGTGTGTGTGTGCTCACCTATTTGTGGTTGCAGGGGTCGAGTCATAGCTCCTGGCCCGCCTCTTCATTGATTGCTACCAGGTCCTCTCTCTCCCTGCTCCATGAGCTTTATCAAACCTCGTCTTAAAACTATGTATAGTTCCTGCCTCCACTACGTCACTTTCTAGGCTATTCCACTTCCTGACAACTCTGTGACTGAAGAAATACTTCCTAACATCCCTTTGACTCATAGGAGTCTTCAACTTCCAATTGTGACCCCTTGTTTCTGTGTCCCCTCTCTGGAACATCTTGTCTCTGTCCACCTTATCTATTCCTCGCAGTATTTTGTGTGTGTGTGTGTGTGTGTGTGTGTGTGTGTGTGTGTGTGTGTGAGTGTGTGTGTGTGAGTGTGTGTGTGTGTATCAACCACTATCCCCACCACCACCACCCATACCACCACCTACCACCAGCACGCCAGACACTCAATTAGCATACATATTAACAATATTAGTGTACAGCCTTACAGTGTTAAGTTGAAACTTCACAGCACTTAAAGCGTGTTACTTTACACACTTAATAACACTTTATATATATATATATATATATATATATATATATATATATATATATATATATATATATATATATATATATATATATATATATATATATAAATATATATATATATATATATATATATATATATATATATATATATATATATATATTAATAGGCACACTACTGTGTGTGTGTGCACATAGATCCTTCTTGTGCAAGGTCATGCAGTAAGGGATGAACAAAAGCCCTGTGTTGTACAGAGTTGCAGAACGTGTTGCATTATGATTGACAGTGATCTTCTAGCACTGTCAGAACCACACTAAGCACATCTACTAGCCAGACTGAAGGACAGAACCTTCACTGTGCTCCGGATATCGGTTCACCTCGGATAACAACCCACACAACAACTACCAAAACGTAACTACTCACAGCTGTTACTAGAGAATAACAAGCTGGTAATAACAATTGCTCACTGGTAGCTAATTATCCAAATGTTCTACAGTGAATGATTGCAGGAAGAGGATATAAATAACCGTTCTTTTCTCTGGTTCTGGGTTCATCACATTACAGGCTTCCTGCTGCTCTAATGCATTACTCTCTGAATTCCAACGCTCCTGAGTACTAGTCGAAATAATGTTTAGAATATTGGTTTAATGGTGGTGATGGTGGTGGTGGTGTTTTATATCTGTATCTATCTATCTCTATCTCTCTCTCTCTCTCTCTCTTATATATATATATATATATATATATATATATATATATATATATATATATATATATATATATATAGTGTGTGTGTGTGTGTGTGTGTGTGTGTGTGTGTGTGTGTGTGTGTGTGTGTGTGTGTGTGTGTGTGTGTGTGTGTGTGTGTGTGTGTGTGTGTGTGTAGGAGAGAGGGAGATTACTTCCCGGTAAAAGTAGGTCTTAGACAGGGATGTGTAATGTCACCATGGTTGTTTAATATATTTATAGAGGGGTTGTAAAAGAAGTAAATGCTAGGGTGTTGGGGAGAGAGGTGGGATTAAATTATGGGAATTAAATGCAAAATGGGAGTTGACAGTTACTTTTTGCTGATGATACTGTGCTTATGGGAGATTCTAAAGAAAAGTTGCAAAGGTTAGTGGACGAGTTTGGGAGGGTGTGTAAAGGTAGAAAGTTGAAAGTGAACATAGATAAGAGTAAGGTGATGAGGGTATCAAACGATTCAAATAAAGAAAAATTGGATATCACATTGGAGAGAGGGATTATGGAAGAAGTAAATGTTTTCAGATATTTGGAAGTTGACGTGTCAGCGGATGGGTTTATGAAGGATGAGGTTAACCATAGAATTGATGAAGGAAAAAAGGTGAGTGGTGCGTTGAGGTATCTGTGGAGACAAAAAACTAGGTAGTAGGTTGGTAGACAGCAACCACCCAGGGAGGTACTACCGTCCTGTGGTAGTAGGTTGGTAGACAGCAACCACCCAGGGAGGTACTACCGTCCTGCCAGGTGACTGTGAAACAGAAACCTGAAACTGTTATACATGATGGTAGGATTACTGGTGTCTTTTTTCTGTCTCATAAACACGCTGGAAAACAGGTATATCTAGCTACTTCTACTTACACTTTAGGTCACACTACACAGGCATGCACATGCATATATATACATACACACATCTAGGTTTTTCTTCTTTTCCTTAATAGCTCTTGTTCTTTTTATTTTCTCTATTGTCCATGGGGAAGTGGAAAAGAATCTTTCCTCCGTAAGCCATGCGTGTCGTACGAGGCGACTAAAATGCCGGGAGCAATGGGCTAGTAATCCCTTCTCCTGTACACATTTACTAAAAAAAGAGAAGAAAAACTTTATAAAACTGGGATGTTTGAATGTGCGTGGATGTAGTGCGGATGATAAGAAAGAGATGATTGCCGATGTTATGAATGAAAAGAAGTTGGATGTCCTGGCCTAAGCGAAACAAAGCTGAAGGGGTAGGCGAGTTTCAGTGGGGAGAAATAAATGGGATTAAGTCAGGAGTATCTGAGAGAGTTAGAGCTAAGGAAGGGGTAGCAATAATGTTGAAGGATCAGTTATGGAAGGAGAAGAGAGAATATAAATGCGTAAATTCAAGGATTATGTGGATTAAAATAAGGGTCGGATGCGAAAAGTGGGTCATAATAGGCGTGTATGCACCTGGAGAAGAGAGGAGTGTAGAGGAGAGAGAGAGATTTTGGGAGATGTTAAGCGAATGTATAGGAACTTTTGAACCAAGTGAGAGAGTAATTGTGGTAGGGGACCTAAATGCTAAAGTGGGAGAAACATGCAGAGAGGGTGTAGTAGGTAAGTTTGGGGTGCCAGGTGTAAATGATAATGGGAGCCCTTTGATTGAACTTTGTATAGAAAGGGGTTTAGTTATAGGTAATACATATTATAAGAAAAAGAGGATAAATAAGTATACAAAATATGATGTAGGGCGAAATGACAGTAGTTTGTTGGACTACGTATTGGTAGATAAAAGACTGTTGAGTAGACTTCAGGATGTACATGTTTATAGAGGGACCACAGATATATCAGATCACTTTTTAGTTATAGCTACAGTGGGAGTAAAAGGTAGATGGGATACAAGGAAAATAGAAGCAGTAAGTAAGAGAGAGGTGAAGATTTATAAACTAAAAGAAGAGGCAGTTATGGTAAGATATAAACAACTATTAGAGGATAGATGGGCTAGTGAGAGTGTAGGCAATGGGGTCGAAGATGTATGGGTAGATTTAAAAATGTAGTGTTAGAGTGTTCAGCAGAAGTTTGTGGTTACAGGCGAGTGGGTGCGGAGGAAGAAGAGCGATTGGTGGAATGATGATGTAAAAAGAGTAGTAAGGGAGAAAAATTTAGCATATGAGAGGTTTTTACAAAGTAGAAGTGATGCAAGGAGGGAAGAGTATATGGAGAGAAAAAGAGAGGTTAAGAGAATGGTGAAGCAATGTAAAAAGAGAGCAAATGAGAGAGTGGGTGAGATGTTATCAACAAATTTTGTTGAAAATAAGAAAAAGTTTTGGAGTGAGATTAATAAGTTGAGGAAGCCTAGGGAACAAATGGATTTGACAGTTAAAAATAGGAGAGGAGAGTTATTAAATGGAGAGTTAGAGGTATCGGGAAGATGGAGGGAATATTTTGAGGAGTTGCTAAATGTTGATGAAGACAGGGAAGCTGTGATTTCGTGTATAGGGCAAGGAGGAATAACATCTTGTAGGAGTGTGGAAGAGCCAGTTGTGAGTGTGGGGAAAGTTCGTGAGGCAGTGGGTAGAATGAAAGGGGGTAAGACAGCTGGGATTGATGGGATAAAGATAGAACTGTTAAAAGCAGGTGGGGATATAGTTTTGGAATGGTTGGTACTATTATTTAATAAATGTATGGAAGAGGGTAAGGTACCTAGGGATTGGCAGAGAGCATGTATTGTTCCTTTGTATAAAGGCAAAGGGGACAAAAGAGAGTGCAAAAATTATAGGGGAATAAGTCTGTTGAGTGTACCTGGTAAAGTGTATGGTAGAGTTATTATTGAAGGAATTAGGAGTAAGACAGAAAGCAGGATAGCAGATGAACAAGGGGGCTTTAGGAAAGGTAGGGGGTGTGTAGACCAAGTGTTTACAGTGAAACATATAGGTGAACAGTATTTGGATAAGGGTAAAGAGGTTTTTGTGGCATTTATGGATTTGGAAAAGGTGTATGATAGGGTGGATAGGGGGCAATGTGGCAGATGTTGCAGGTGTATGGAATAGGAGGTAGGTTACTGAAAGCAGTGAAGAGCTTTTATGAGGATAGTGAGGCTCAGGTTAGAGTGTGTAGGAGGAAGGGGGACTGTTTCCTAGTAAAAGTGGGCCTTAGACAAGGATGTGTGATGTCATCGTGGTTGTTCAATATATTTATAGATGGGGTTTTATAGAGAAGTGAATGCGAGGGTCTTGGCAAGAGGTGTGTGGTTAAAAGACAAAGAATCAAATACAAAGTGGGAGTTGTCACAGTTGCTTTTTGCTGATGACACTGTGCTTTTGGGAGATTCTGAAGAGAAGTTGCAGAGGTTGGTGGATGAATTTGGTAGGGTGTGTAAAAGAAGAAAATTGAAAGTGAATATAGGAAAGAGTAAGGTGATGAGGATAACAAAAAGATTAGGTGACGAAAGATTGGATATCAGATTGGAGGGAGAGAGTATGGAGGAGGTGAATGTATTCAGATATTTGGAGTGGACATGTCAGCAGATGGGTCTATGAAGGATGAGGTGAATCATAGAATTGATGAGGGAAAAAGGGTGAGTGGAGCACTTGAGTCTGTGGAGACAAAGAACTTTGTCCATGGAAGTAAAGAGGGAATGTATGAGAGTATAGTTATACCAACACTCTTATATGGGTGTGAAGCATGGGTGATGAATGTTGCAATGAGGAGAAGGCTGGAGGCAGTGGAGATGTCATGTCTGAGGTCAATGTGTGGTGTGAATATAATGCAGAGAATTCGGAGTTTGGAAATTGGAGGAGGTGCGGATTACCAAAACTATTATCCAGAGAGCTGAGGAGGGGTTGTTGAGGTGGTTCGGACATGTAGAGAGAATGGAGCGAGACAGAATCGAGAGTGTATAAATCTGTAGAGGAGGGAAGGCGGGGTAGGGGTCGGCCTTGGAAAGGTTGGAGGGAGGGGGTAAAGGAGGTTTTGTGTGCTAGGGGCTTGGACTTCCAGCAAGCATTTGTGAGCGTATTTGATAGGAGTGAATGGAGACAAATGGTTTTTAATACTTGACGTGCTGTTGGAGTGTGAGCAAAGTAACATTTATGAAGGGATTCAGGGAAACCGGCAGGCCGGACTTGAGTCCTGGAGATGGGAAGTACAGTGTCTGCACTCTGAAGGAGGGGTGTTAATGTTGCAGTTTTATAACTGTAGTGTAAAGCACCCCTCTGGCAAGACAGTGATGGAGTGAATGATGATGAAAGTTTTTCTTTTTCGGGCCACCCTGCCTTGGTGGGAATCGGCCGATGTGTTAATAAATAAAAAAAAAAACTTTATCCATGGAGGCAAAGAAGGGAATGTACGAACGTATTGAGGTACCAACACTCTTATATGGGTGTGAAGCATGGGTTGCAAATGCTGCAGCGAGGAGGAGGCTGGAGGCAGTGGAGATGTCCTGTCTAAGGGCAATGTGTGTGTAAATATTATGCAGAAAATTCGGAATGTGGAAATTAGGAGAAGGTGCGGAGTTACTAAAAGTATTTGTCAGAGGGCTGAAGAGGGTTGTTGAGGTGGTTTGGT
>WNWK01011126.1:0-62500 GCA_009830355.1 Cherax destructor | reverse complement strand
AAGAATTAGAGAAAGAACGGAAAGAACTTCAGCAGCGACTGAAGGCTCAGGAGAAGAAGGTGGACTTCTTCGAGAGGGCTAAGAGATTAGTAGAAATTCCTCTTCTAAAAAAAATGTTAGAAGATGAAAAGGTAATTAATATCCATAGCTAAAAATTATAGTCAGGGTTTCCATTATACAGGGCATGTAGCTCTTTTTACAAGGTCTTTATTGGTACATTTCAACCAATTTTAAAATGAAGATTGCTTGGACTGTTCTGCAATCCAAACACATTGTTCTCTATGTTTACTCACCATTTTCATTTTCAGAGTTTCAGCTCAGTTTCACAAGTTAGACAGGTAATAAGTAATAAAACTAAGTGATAAGGGCATTGATGTTCAGGGATATAGCAATCTTAAATTATGGCCAATAACAAAGTGAATATAATGTAAAGGAAAAGGAATAAGCCAAGTGACCTTACTTACCATGTGAAGTGTCCCTCCTGTAACCTTTTACCACCAAGGATCGGCTGGAAGGTTCCCCCCACTTGCACCCCTACCCTCTTTCCACGGATCCCCACCACCCACCACATAAAACTGCCCAGGATAAGATAAATGGAAGTGAATATGGCTAGAAATAAGATCTGTTGTATATGAAAAAAAAATTTGGGAGAAATATTTAGGGCATTGATTGTGAAATATGTGGTAAAACATCCCATATATCATGTACAAAGCTTAATTCAACCATAAGAAATGGTCTAAAACAAGAAAGACATTTCTGGATTTGCCCCAGTAAGATGGAAAGCTGGTCAGGCATAAGAGAAGTACATACTGAAAAGTGAAAAACCTAGAAAGCTTAAGAAATTTCGTAAGGAGCTTGCCAGATGTATACAAAGAGTGGAAAAGGAACAAGAAAAGGAGGAAAACAAAAATAAAGGTAAAGACCAAGAAGTCGAAATAAGAGTGGAAAACGTCATTCAGAGCATGTCGGAAAAGAACAAAACGTGTACATAACGAAGAGAAGAGGGAAAGGGAGGAAGAGAAAGCTAGAGCAGGAACAAACGTAAATGGAAAAAGGGAAGAAATACGCCTAGGTGAAAGAAGAAAAGAGAATTCAGATCAGGTGGGAGAACTTGGGAAAGACTCAAAATCAGTAAATATAGGCAGTTGGAACATTTGCAGATATTATGCGTATAAATCTGTAGGGGAAGGAAGGTGGGGTAGGGGTTGTCCTCGAAAAGGTTGGAGGGAGGGGGTAAAGGAGGTTTTGTGGGCGAGTGGCTTGGACTTCCAGCAAGCATGTGTGAGCGTGTTAGATAGGAGTGAATGGAAACGAATAGTTTTTGGGACCTGACGCGCTGTTGGAGTGTGAGCAGGGTAATATTTTGTGAAGGGATTCAGGGAAACCAGTTAATTGATTTAGTTGGACTTGAGTCCTGGAAATGGGAAGTACAATGCCTGCACTTCAATGGAAGGATTGAGATATTGGTGGTTTGGAGGGATTTTCTGAACTGATCTTAGCACCTCTGCAAAGACAGTGATTATGTGTGAGTGAGGTGAAAAAGTGTTGAATAATGATGAAAGTATTTTCTTTTGGGGATTTTCTTTCCCTTTTTGAAGGATGGGCATTAAACCCAAATGGAACCTCGGTGGGAGAGACCTGACTGCCGACATGTGTAAAAGAATAGTGCCTAATGGCAGAGCTTGCTGGAATAACACAATCAGAAAATGGTGAACACGACCAATGATAGAGCAAAGCTCAAGACAGATGTCAGCACAGGGGTTACATGACCGAACTGCCATCAGCCAATTAGGCTAAAAGGAATGCAAATGCAACAGTCAGTAGGAGAAAAGGGAAAACGAACCCAGCAGTCATCCAGGACATAAGAAACACACAGAAAAGAAAAAGGATAAAGGGGTAAATTCCTGCTCCATATTTAGGCATCATTTTCAGGGTCTTGAAACAAATCAAATGCAAAGTTAGTTAACTGGGACATGTATGAAGCAATCCCAGGGGCATTTACAGAACACACCAAGGATGTATCAAGAAACAACAGAAAACTAACACCCCAAATGTAGATGTGATAAATTAATAGGTCAGGGTTAGAGAATCATATTAAAAAATGACAAAGTTAGTTAATTCAGTTGATATGTAGAAGAAATCCATGTTTGGTTGAAAATAAAAATATGGTTTTCAGTATATAAACCACCATCAGCAACTGATGAGGAATTCACAATTCAGTTAAGGAAGATAGATAGCTATCTGGATAGGCTAGAAAATCCCCCACCAAATATTTTACTCCTTGGAGATTTTAATCTCCCTCATGTAAAATGGAAGATGGCGCAACACAATATTATACCAGAAATATCGCCAGGAAGCACCCTGGCTCAACAGGCACATACCAGGGAACTAATGAGGCTTTGTGAAAAGTACTCTTGAACCAACTGATAATTGATCCCACTAGAAATGAAAATACCCTGGATTTGATATTCACAAACAATGAGGAACTAATCAGACACACAACAGTTACAAAAACAACATCACTAATGTTAGAGATGGGATGTTCAGTAAGTTTAATTTTAACATCTATAGAATTGACTGGGAAAAAAAAAACCAAGAGCTATCAGACATATCCTGGGAATCAGACATGAGCACCCTAAATCCCCACCAGTGCCTAGAGAAGCTGAATATAGAAGCATACAAGGTATGTATGAAGCACGTACCATTGAGAAAACCCAGAAGAAGATCAGATAGAGAGCGTAAGAGATGGTACAGAAGAAGAAAATGGATTACTGAATTGCTTAACACAAATATGCTGCAACAGAGGAAAGATAGTCTTAGCTGAGAGATCACTGAATTAGAGCAAAAACTTAGGATGTCATACCTAACAGAAAAGGTACAAAGGTCCATACAAGATATTGCAAGAAACCCAAAATATTTCTATTCCTATGCGAAATCCAAACTAAGAACTACCTGTAGAATTGGACCATTATTGAGAGGAGATTCATATACTGACGATGAATAGGAAATGAGTGAAATCTTAAAAGAACAGTATGAGCCGGTGTTCAGCAACCTACTAAATGACAGCGAGGTAGAAAATGCAGATACATTTTTCACTCCAGTAGAACGTTGCACAGACCAACTAACTGGCATTAGTGCAAATCCCATAGATTTTGAAAAAGAAATGGATAACATGCCCACTCAGCACCTGGACCAGATTCATGGAATGTCCTATTTATAAAGAAATGCAAAGTATGTACCACTAGCACGAGCCCTCAGTATTCTTTGGAGAAAGAATACGGAGGTGAAATACCAGAGGCCTTAGAGTGCAGACATAGCTCCTTTGCATAATGAAGGTAGAAGAGCACTAGCTAAAAATTACAGACTAGTAGCCCTAACTTCTCACATCATAAAAATCTTTAAAAGAGTGAAGAGATGGCAGATTAAAAATTTCATGGACCAGCACAACCAGCATAACCCGAACCAGCATGGTTTTAGAGCAGGACAATCATGCCTATCACAGCTGCTGAACCATTATGACAGAATTACAGAGGCGTTGGAAGACAACCAAAACACATGTGATTTACACAGATTTTGCAAAGGTGTTTGACAAAGGCAATCACGGAGTGATAGCGCACAAAATGAGGGCCTTGGACATTACGGGGAAAGTAGGCAGATGGATTTTCAGGTTCCTAACACACACAACACAAAAAGTAGTAGTAAACAGAGCAAGATCCAGCATCAGTGAGGTAAAAAGCTCAGTGCCCCAAGGCACTGTCCTGGCATCTCTGCTGTTTCTCATCCTCATAGCAGACAGATAAAAACACCCATCACACTTTTGTATCATTTGCAGATGACACTAAAATAAGCATAAAAGTCACTACGGTAGAGGACACTGGAAAATTACAGGAAGACATAAGTCGAGTTTTCCAGTGGACAGTGGAGAGCAACATGATGTTCAGTGGTGATAAGTTCTGGCTGCTTAGGTATGGAAAGAATGAACTCAAAAGGAGCACTATATACAAGAGGATCACCAAATAGAATGAAAGGAACACACAAAAGACCTGGGAATACTTATGTCAGCTGATGTTTCTTTTAAAGACCATAACAAGACGAAGATCATGACAGCCAGGAAGATGACTGGGTGGGTATTGAAAACTTTTAAAACAAGGGAAATAATGCCGATCGTGACACTTCAAATCGCTAGTGCTTCCTCATTTAGAATATTGCTCAGTGCTGAAGGCCCTGTTCAAAGCAGGAAAAATAGAGCTGGAGCAAATACAGAGATCGTTTACGGCTCACATTGAGCCAGTAAAGCACCTAAATTACTGGGAACGCCTTCAAGTCTTGAACATGTACTCATTGGAGTGGAGGAGAGAGAGATACATGATAGTATATACAGTGGACCCTCGAGCGAAATTCACGAATGGTGAAACCATTTTCCCCATAAGAAATAATGTAAATCCAATTAATCCATTTTGTGAGGCAGTGGGTAGAATGAAAGGGGGTAAGGCAGCTGGGATTGATGAGATAAAGATAGAAATGTTAAAAGCAGGTGGGAATATAGTTTTGGAGTTGTTGGTGGTATTATTTAATAAATGTATGGAAGAGGGTAAGGTATCTAGGGACTGGCAGAGAGCATGTATTGTTCCTTTGTATAAAAGCAAAGGGGACAAAAGAGAGTGCAAAAATTATAGGGGAATAAGTCTGTTGAGTATACCAGGTAAAGTGTATGGTAGTTATTATTGAAAGAATTAAGAGTAAGACGGATAACAGATGAACAAGGGGGCTTTAGGAAAGGTAGGGGTGTTGACCAAGTGTTTACAGTGAAACATATAGGTGAACAGTATTTAGATGAGGGTAAAGGCGTATGATAGGGTGGATAGAGGGGCGATGTGGCAGATGCTGCAGGTGTATATAATAGGAGGTAGGTTACTGAAAGCAGTGAAGAGCTTTTATGAGGATAGTGAGGCTCAGGTTAGTGTGTGTAGGAGAGAGAGGGAGATTATTTCCAAATAAAAGTAGGCCTTATACAAGGATGTGTGATGTCACTGTGGGTGTTCAATATATTTATAGATGGGGTTGTAAGAGAAGTGAATTCGAGTCTTGGCAAGAGGTGTGAGGTTAAAAGACAAAGAATCAAATACAAAGTGGGAGTTGTCACAGTTGCTTTTTGCTGATGACACTGTGCTTTTGGGAGATTCTGAAGAGAAGTTGCAGAGGTTGGTGGATGAATTTGGTAGGGTATGTAAAAGAAGAAAATTGAAAGTGAATATAGGAAAGAGTAAGGTTATGAGGATAACAGAAAGATTAGGTGACAAAAGATTGGATATCAGATTGGAGGGAGAGAGTATGGAGGAGGTGAATGTATTCAGATATTTGGGAGTGGACATGTCAGCAGATAGGTCTATGAAGGATGAGTCTGTGGAGACAAAGAACTTTGTCCATGGAAGTAAAGAGGGAAATGTATGAGAGTATAGCTATACCAACACTCTTATACAGTGGTACCTCGACTTACGATGGTCCCCAAACTCACCCTTTTATGTAAGTTTATTTTTTTAAACGCTTTTGTAAGTGTAATTTTGGGGATCTAAAAGGACTAGTCTATTTTATATCATTCCTTAAGGGGATAAATTCGTTTGGTAATGGCACTTGAACAGTATTCTGGAATGAAAAAATATCGTAAGTCGAGGTACCACTGTATGGGTGTGAAGCATGGGTGATGAATGTTGCAATGAGGAGAAGGCTGGAGGCAGTGGAGATGTCATGTCTGAGGTCAATGTGTGGTGTGAATATAATGCAGAGAATTCAGAGTGGAAATTAGGAGGAGGTGGGGGATTACCAAAACTTATCATCCAGAGGGCTCAGGAGGGGTTGTTGAGGTGGTTCGGACATGTAGAGAGAATGGAACAAAACAGAATGACTTCGAGAGTGTATAAATCTGTAGTGGAGGGAAGACGGGGTAGGGGTCGGCCTAGGAAAGGTTGGAGGGAGGGGGTAAAAGAGGTTTTGTGTGCGAGGGGCTTGGATTTCCAGCAAGCATGCATGAGCATATTTGATAGGAGTGAATGGAGACAAATGGTTTTTAATACTTGACGTGCTGTTGGAGTGTGAGCAAAGTAACATTTATGAAGGGATTCAGGGAAACCGGCAGGCCCGACTTGAGTCCTGGAGATGGGAAGTACAGTGTCTGCACTCTGAAGGAGGGGTGTTAACCCATTCAGGGTCCAAACCGTAGTGCTACGTCATGAGCTCAGCTCACTCAGATAAGCTTTGAGCGGCAAATTTGGGCCTAGATATGAGAGAACACATCTATATGGTAAGTGTGCACCACATAAAACAAATCCTGCAGCACACAGTGCATAATGAGAGAAAAACCTGAAACCACAATTTTCGATTAAAACCGATTTTGCAGTGTTTTTTCGTATACGTACTTTGTATAGTTGTATTTGCGATTTCTTGGTCTCGTTTGATAGAATGGAAGATATATTACGGATATAGAGATGATTTTGATTGGTTTTAGTACTGCAAATGGCTTGAAACTGAGCTCAAAATAGCGGAAATATTAAATTTTTTGCCTATGTTCAAGAGTAAATAAATGACCTCACACATCTAATATGTGCCAGCTGGTGGGTCTAATATACGTTCACAAATGTGGTGATATTATTTGTACATTTTTTGGTTTGAATAAAAATTCATTATGTGAATAAAAAATTAAAATGGAATTCATTTGTAAAGACTGAAAACGTAACTAATGAACAGAGGAAATGTTAGTTTAGTGCCAGGAATGCCTGCATTGTTTATTATGCACCCTATTTTGAACTTTGAGTTAAATTGGCTAAATAACCAATTTCCAATCACTTTTTGTAGTTGAAACAGTTGACTGGGTGATTTCTTGTGCGCAATCGATAGAATAGAAGTAATACTAGTGAAATAGCTAAGAATTTGGTCGACTGGAATAATGTAATTGGCCTAAAATGGGAGTCAAAGTTGGCAAAATCGCTGATGCTTAAATATCGCTGACACATCAAAATTCACGAGAGCATAATTTCGTCAATTTTCAATCAAATTTTGTACTTTTTGTTTTATGACCTTCAGAAAAAGATTCTCTACCATTTCATAAGAAAAAATATTTTTTTTTTTAAATTCTTGGACACTGGCGCACCCATTCCAAAAATGGCCTTGGACCCTGAAAGGGTTAATGTTGCAGTTTTATAACTGTAGTGTAAAGCACCCCTTTGGCAAGACAGTGATGGAGTGAACGATGAAAGTTTTTCTTTTTCGGGCCACCCTGCCTTGGTGGGAATCGGCCGATGTGTTAATAAAAAAAAAATTTGGAGATTAAATATAGATTTACATACAGAAAACAATAACAGATAAATATAAAGCACTAATAAAATGGATAAATGAACATTTAACATCACACTTACCTTTATTGAAGACTTGTTGGTGTATAGAACACAGGTAGGAGAGAGGGAGGAGAGTTTTTTATGCTTCAATATGACGCTAATATCATCTCTACGGCTTATTTATCTATCACAATATGACATATTAAACAATAATGTCATTACGTATGTGAGGAGTAAGCAGTGCTGGTGGTGGTATTGTTGGGTTTATAAGGGCCACTGAGAGAAGCCTTACATATTAGTGGTAGTGGAGGCGGCAGCAGAAGCCACCACCACTATTCACACTGGAACAATGTACGTAATTTATAAATAAGAAAATAAAAATATGGGAAACCAGGGGTACCAACAGTTCCAACACCTCTGTCCCCACTGTGGAACCACTGATTGTGCAAGACTCGGACATTTACAAAGCAATACAGGTATCCCTCAACATTCGCGAGGGTTAGGGGATCAAGAGCCTCGTGAATGTTGAAAAATCGCGAATGTTTGGTGCCCCAATATATTGTAGGGAAATATAATACAATACTTCTTCCTTAACCTATTGAACCATGAACAATCATAAAACACATATAAACATCGTAAAATAATGTACTATATACATGTTATTTTGACATGAGCTGGCTGTGAAGGGAGGCCTGTAATAGTATAATTATACAATACATATTTTATAGTGTTGTGAAGTGTCATGGGGAATCAAGTTACTGACACTGCTTCTTCTGCCTCTGCTGTAGCTCCGCCCACTTTGTAATGATGCCAAATGTTGAATTATATATGTATACATTAGAACAAAAAATGAAACTCCAACTTCATAACTTTATTTTAATTTGCATAACTCATATATTACAGAAAACAATAAAAAGTAAAATACACATACAACGAGTTAAGCTTACAGTAAAATACATTAAATTCACCATCTAACATCGTTACGAAGTGGGAGGAGCTATTGGAGGGAGGGAGAGGCGCAGTAACATTCAGTGTCTGGTGAGTCGTCATGGGTGATGGATGTTAGCCTTATTGCTAATAAAATGTTGTGTAATTACACTAATATTAGTAATAAAGGTTATCTATCTATTACATTTATTCCAAATTGATATCAGAAACATGATAAATACCCTAGAACTGTAATAAAGATGCTGAAATGAATAATATATGCCATATTATATGAGGGGTGAGAGAGCAGGACCGCCGCCATATGAGATGTTTACATCAGGGTAAACATGCCTAAATCACTCCTGTCGTAAGAACAAATGCAAAAATAGCATTTATTGTTTTATAATAATAATAATTTATAATAATTGATCTGTAGTATATGGTAGCTGACATTTAGAGCACTCCACAGCAATTATTATTATTATTATTATTATTATTATTATTTTGATTATAATAATAATATTATTATTATTATTTCCCTACAATATATTGTAAGAAAATAATATTATTAATAATAATTATTATTATTATCTCCCTACAATATATTGTAGGGAAATAATAATTATAAATAATAATAATTAATAATAATTGCTGTTGAGTGCTCTAAATGTCAGCTACCAAATACTGATGACATTTAAAGTGTTCCAGATCAATTATTATAAATTATTATTATTATAAAAATAATAAATGCTCTTTTGCATTTGTTCTTATAACAAGAGTGATTTAGGCATGTTTACCCTGATGTAAACATCTCTATGGCGGCGTCCTGCTCCTACCCTCATATAATATGGCATATATATTCATTTCAGCATCTTTATTACAGTTCTAGGGTATTATCATGTTTCTGATATCAATTTGGATAAATTAATATAGATAACCTTATTAGTACATTCATTACTTACTGTTCTTAACCATTGAACCCTGAACAATCATAAACCATTTAAACATAGTAAAATAGTACTATATGACTAAACATGTTATACTGTAGTTTAATAACAAATAATGAAAAACAAAACACTCAGTGAGTGAGTGAGTGGTGGGTGGGCTGGCTTCTGGGTCGGAGGGAAGGTAGAAGGGACGCTCGGGTGGCGGGAAACTTAAATATGATTTGGTGGGTGGGAATTTGGCGGCTGGGAATTTGGCGGCCGGGAATTCGCGAGTGTGTGAAGCCCGCGAAAGTAGAAAACGCGAAAGTTGAGGGATACCTGTAATGTCATTCCCGTCTGGCTCTGCTGGGGGTTACACTGGAATAAGGCCACAGCATTTAACCCTTTCAGGGTCCAAGGGGGGTCTCCGAATCTCGTTCTCAGGGTCCATGAATTTCAAAAAAAAAAATTTTATTTTTTCTTATGAAATGATATTTTTTTTTTCTAAATCTAATAGGCTAAAAAATACATTTTTGCGATCAATACTCACCGAGATATAGAGAATTGAAGTTGACGAAAATGGAACCGGTGTCGGCAACATTGCCGACTGCCGGTCACCCGGTAATATTTTTTTTTCTTTCTTGGACTTTTCTGATCGAATGTTTTTTTTTTTTTTTTTTTGCAATTAACTTTTATGGCCTGTAAGACCAATGTAAGTGCTGTTTTTCAAATATTCACTCACTATTTATTACACAATATTCACATGAAGTTTCTTTCACTAATTTGTTTACACAATGTATTTACAAATTTTTACAATAACAAATATTAGTTATTTATATTGTTCAATCATATATATACATACATAGTCACTGGACATGTTTCTAGAAGTTCTGCAGCCTGTGGAAGTCTCTGAAACATGACGAGAGGGTAGGTGTTGATGACTTGGTGTTGGGCGTGTTTCTATTGCAGGTGTTGCTCCTTGGTACTTGAATATTATTTGTCTGATGACAGACAAACAAAATTCGCCATATGGTGGTTTGTTTGTGGTCTTCAACTTATAAATATTATAAGCATTGAGCATGGTAATGTCCAGAATGTGATAAAAGAGTTTTATGTACCACTTGTAACTCTTGCGAACACAATCAGCAAACCCAATTTGCATGTCACATTTGTCCACTAAGTGCATATTGAGGGTGTAGTCAATCACAGCTGCAGGTTTTAGAATGGGTTCATCGGTCTCTATACTCACCCTGCCAGTGTCTGTCATTTCGTTAGGGTGAATAGATGACAACAGTGTGACATCTCGTTTGTCATGCCACCGAAATGCCATGATGTCATTGGCAGCAAACGCTTGCACCTGACCTCTACGAGTGCCAGCATTGTACCTTGGCATATGCTTACGATTTGCACGCACTGTACCGCACACATCTGTCATGTTCACTCGCAAAAAATCACTGATGGAGGGGCTTGTGTACCAGTTATCAGTATATAATATATGCCCCTTGCCAAGATATGGTTCCATCATTGTTCTAACCACATCACCAGAGATACCCAGTAACTTCCTGGTATCTTGCAATGTATAACTTCCAGTGTACACAATAATATCCAATACAATACCACTAGAGCAATCACAAAGCACAAACAACTTTATACCAAAGCGTTTCCTCTTGCTTGGTATATACAGTGGTACCTCGACTTACGATATTAATCCGTCAGAGAGGGCATATCTTTAGTCGAAACAATCGTTACCCGAATCAATTTTCCCCATAAGAAATAATGGAAATAAATTTAATCCGTCCAAGACTTCCAAAAGTAGTTAAATAAAATATTTTTTAGAACTTTTTGACATTAAATAATACACAATTTAATGAAGAATAATTAAATACACATGTAAATATTGTACAATAACATGTCACTTACATTTATTGAAGAGTTGTTGATGTGTGGAGGACGGGAGGAGGGGAGAAGGTGGAGTAGTATGCTAGTGTTTGGAAGGGGAATCCCCTTCCATTAACACTGCAGGTACCAAGTTCTTTTCTGGGGTTACTTCCCTTTTTCTTTGAATGCCACTAGGACCAGCTTGAGAGTCACTGGACTTCTTTCTAACAATAAATCTGTCCAGGGAGCTCTGTGTCTGGCGATTCTTTAACACATCCCTGAAATGACATGCCACTGTGTCATTGTACAGGTTGCCAGCACGGCCTGCAACAGCATGGTTAGGGTGATATTCATCCATAAAGCCTTGCACCCTGCTCCACATTCCACAAATCTCCTTAATCACTTTAGAAGGCACCTTCTTCCATCTCTGTTCCACCTCCTCCTCCTCTGAACCATTGTCCTGACCTCTGGTCTCTTGTTCCAGTTGCTGTTGAAGCTCTTGCAGATCTTCAGTGGTTAGCTCTTCCTTGTGCTCCTCCACCAACTGTTCCACATCCTCACCACTCACCTCTAACCCCATAGACTTGCCCAATTCCACAATTTCTTCCACAACAGGCTCAGGCTCAGGGTTCTGAGGCTCAGCCCAAAAACCTTCAAAATCCCTCTCTAGGACACAGTCTGGCCACAATTTTCTCCAGGCAGAGTTCAAAGTCCTGGTAGTCACTCCCTCCCAAGCCTTACCTATAAGGTTTACACAATGCAGCATATGGAAATGTTTTTTCCAAAAGTCTCTTAGGGTTATATTCATGTCTGTGGTCACATCAAAGCACTTTTGAAACATTGCTTTGGTGTAGAGTTTTAAAGTTGGAAATGACCTGCTGGTCCATGGGCTGGAGTAGAGGAGTGGTATTAGGGGCAAGAACTTCACTTTGATGAATTTAAACTCCTCCACAATTTTCTCTACCAAGTTTGGAGGATGACAAGGAGAATTGTCCATTATCAGGAGGCACTTAAGTGGCAAATTATTGTCCAATAGATATTTCTTCACACTGGGGCCAAACACGCCATTGAACCACTCTAAGAAAATGTCCTTTGTGACCCATGCCTTTCTGTTAGATTTCCACATCACACACAAGTTAGACTTGCTGACACCACATCTGCCAAACACTCGGGGATTTTCAAAAAGATACACCAGTAAAGGCTTCACTTTGCAATCACCACTGGCATTAGCACAAAGCATCAAAGTTAGCCTGTCTTTCATAGGCTTATGTCCTGGCTGTGCCTTTTCTTCCTGAGTAATGAAGGTCCTGTTGGGCATTTTCTTCCAAAACAGGCCTGTTTCATCACAATTAAACACTTGTTGGGAGGAATTGTTCAGCCTCTATGTACTCCTGGAATTCAGGCACATATTTTTCAGCCGCAATTTTGTCAGAACTGGCTGCCTCACCATGCCTCACAACACTATGTATGCCACTTCGATTCTTAAATTTGTGAAACCAGCCTCTGCTGGCTTTAAATTCGCTCACTTCAGCACTCGTTGCAGGCATTTTCTTAACGAGATCATCATGCAACTGCCTTGCTTTTTCACATATTATTGCCTCCGAAACAGTATCTCCTGCTAAATGTTTCTCGTTGATCCACACCAACAACAACCTTTCCACATCTTCCAGCACTTGTGGTCTGTGTTTTGTGAACACAGATGAACCTTTTGCAACAACAGCTTCCTTGAATTTACGTGTATTTTTCTTGGCCACAATGGTAGCGATGGTAGAAAAGGCTTTACCATACAGCCTGGCCAGCTCACTGATACGCACTCCACTTTCATATTTTTCTATTATCTCCTTCTTCAGTTCTATCGTACATGTATTTCTGTTCCTCTTTGCCACAGGCTTACCACTAGGATCTTTCCTTGGACCCATGGTAGCTTATTTAGCAGTTGCAAGCACTAAAATCAGTGGAATAATGACAATATACTGGTATGAATGCGTGGGTGTGGGTGGGTGGTCGCTCTCGCTTGTAAACAATAGCACACTGACGCTCCCTGAAGTGCACGCTCAGCTGGGCGCCACGCGGACACGTCCGGTACGAATGTCGTTACACGAAGCAAACATCGTTACTCGCAATCATTTTTTTTACGTTATAAATATCGTTACTTGAAAATATCGTAAGCTGACAGCATCGTAACACGAGGTATGACTGTACTGCTTGAACGACAGTCTACCTTTGAACAGAATCAGTGACTCGTCAATAACAAGCTTCCTGAAGGGATAAAAATGCATATTGAATTTCTCTTTCAGATACAGAAACACATTTCTAATCTTATATAACCTGTCGTTATATAAGACCGCCTGATTGCAACACCAGGTTTTAGTGATATAATATCAGTGAATCGATTTGTGCTACTGCTAAGGATGCTACGCTTTTCAGACAAAACAACAGGTTATTTTTTATTATTATTTTTTTTTTTTAATAAAAAAAAAAATAACCTGTCGTTTCTGTCAGGGGTGGTTTTGTCTGAAAAGCGTAGCATCCTTAGCAGTAGCACAAATCGATTCACTGATATTATATCACTAAAACCTGGTGTTGCAATCAGGCTGTCTGTCGACCAGTATGATTTGACACTGTGCTTATAAACATGTGGCATAAGCATTATTGTGGCAAAGAAAATATACATCTCAGCCACAGTTGTCTCTTTCTACCTGCTGAGGCGTGATGTTGGTGAAAGTATTGTGTTTGCCATGGTGTACTCGTAGTATCTGTTGCTTTCCCTGACAATAATATCCATCAGAGGTTCATCAAAGAATAATTCAAAGCATTCCAGTTCAGTGGCATTGTTCCCAAGTGGACATGATGGGCATATTCCACATTGACTTTCATCAAACTGATGGGGACTGGGAATAAAATTGTCAGCTTCTTGCCAATCCCAGGTGTTGTCTGCTGGTGGGTACTGGATATTTACAGGTGGTTGTGGGGGTTGTGAAAGTGGAGGTTGTGGTTGTGGGGGTTGTGGCAGTGGAGGTTGTGGTTGTGGGGGTTGGTGGGTGGGTGAGGGTTGGCTTTGTTGTAGCTGAGCTGACTCAGCGGCATCGGTGCCAGCATGGTCCACTGCTGGTGCCTCGCGCCTGGCCACCACCACTACCACTAACAGATGCTTGCGCATTTCTCATTCGAATTGCAACACTATCATTGTCATTTTCACTATCACTTCCTGTTGTACGCCCACGGGATGTACTCCGAGATGTACTCCTTCCCCTTGGAACAGCATATGGCACGCTACCAGAGCGCATATACCGTCATATATACTGACGCTTCACTGGAGAATATTCCACACCACTCTCGCTACTGGAACTGTTTTGAAGAGCTTGGAGTTCATATTCACTATCACTATCATCACCATTGCTCACATCAGAGTCTGGGATATGAGTAAATAACAGTTTCCTCTTTCGTTCTGGTACAATTAAGCGTGAACAAGATGCCACAGCACCGGAGGTGGAGGGCTGAGGGTCGTCTGGGTTTTCCTCAATATTACCGGTATTATGGTCATTAGTTTCGGTCACAACTGCCTCAAAACCTTGAAACTCATCACCACTGACACTCCCATCGTTGTTAGAACTGTCACTGGGGAAACAAAAGAGTCCCAATTCGCCGAGGAGTTTCTTACCGCCAGGCATGGTGAAAAATGTGTACTAACATGGCGTTCCCACAATGCACCACTGGCTCCCCGATTTTTTTCCTACTGCGCACACCGACCACGCAGACCCATTCTCTCACCACTAGGCCTACCAGCCATTTCGCGCTTAATTTGAAGGCGCTAGAATTTATGCGTACTAGTACGTCAATAACCCTGAAAGGGTTAAAGGAAATGGTTAATCCAGTTATTGGGGAGATTGCAGAGACACTGCTTTCAGAGATCACAAGGTTCGTCAACAATTCCTTGGCTGATCTGATTTCTGACAAAATTAAACCTTTTTTTTTTGGAGCATCTCTTTGTGCCCTTAAAAAGAAGGATGGAGGAATTAGGCCAATTGCAGTGGGCAACACGTTTCGCCGCCTCGTTTCTAAAGCTGCTGTCAGAAGTATTCGCGCAGAGGCAGCAATCATGCTTCAACCAAACCAGCTTGGCTTTGGGGTCTCTCAAGGAAGTGAAGCAGCGGTTCATGCAACAAGGGCGTATATCGACAACCTGCCTGAGGACAATGCAGTGGTTAAATTAGATTTCAAGAATGCATTTAATCTGAAAAGAGACGTAGTAGTAGCAGCTGTACAAGAACATTTCCCAGGTCTCTTCCCTTTAGTTTCAGCTGGATATAGCAATGAATCAATGCTCCTGTTTGGAGAGCATGAAATCACATCATCAGAGGGTGTCCAGCAAGGGAACCCTCTCGCACCATTTCTCTTCTGTATAGCAGTTAGGGAAATCACAGTCAGACTGACCAGTGAGCCAAACATCTGGTTCCTGGATGATGGCACACTAGCAGGTACAAAGGAGTCCCTTCTAGATGATCTTAGACAGGTGATGACACGGGGACATAAAATGGGTCTCATTCTGAATCCATCCAAATATGAAATCATCTCAGTCAATCAACAAGTGATAGATGCAGTGATATCAAAACTACCAGGAGCAACAGTCATTGCCCTACTAATAGTGTCTTGCTTGGAGCACCTCTGGGAAGCAATGCCATTGACACAGTTCTCAGGAAGAAACTGGAAGAATTGAGGAGAATGGAACAACGAATAGGCAATCTTGACACCCATGATGCCTTGTACATTCTCACAAAATGCTTGAGTCTGCCCAGGTTGACATCTTTCCTAAGATGTGCTCCTTCATATGATAACCCTATACTGCACAAATATGACAGTATCCTGAGGCAGATCTTTACTAAAGTACTTAACCTTACTCTAGAAGATGGGCAGTGGGACCAAGCTACACTCCCAGTCAGACTAGGAGGCATTGGTGTCTGCAAGTCATCTCAGATTGCTCTACCTGCTTTCCTGTCTTCATGCATTGCATCCAGAGGGCTTGTAGCAGCAATTCTCCCTGAACATCTTAGGAACACGATTGGAATCCATGGCCAAAAGTTCGTTGATGGAGCCAGGATCTGGGATAATTTAACAGGCTCTGAAACCAGGCCTGCTTCCCCCAACAACTACAAACAGTCGCACTGGGATGGCCCAATAGTAGAGAATATAGCCTCAGCAATGCTTCAGTGTGTGTCAGGGAAGGATAGAGCCTGCCTCCTTGCAGTGAGAGATCCTCATGCAGGGGACTTTCTTTTGGCTGTTCCCAACTCCAGCCTTGGCACACGCCTCGACCCACAGACCATCCGCATTGGTGTTGCCCTTCGACTTGCCACCCCTATTCTCGCCGAACACAGGTGTATTTGAGGCAGTGAAGCAGCAGACCAATTCGGGTACCATGGTCTTGTGTGTCGTAAATCTGAGGAAAAGATTGCAAGACATGAAGAGGTTAATAACATTATCAATAGGAGCCTCACAACAGCCGGATGCCCAGCAGTATGGGAGCCACCCCAACTATGCAGATCTGATGGCAGCCTAAAGCGTCCAGATGGTATCACCCTTCAAACCTGGACAGACGGCAAGCAGGTGGTGTGGGATTACACATGTGCATCTACCTTGGCTGATACCTATCTCCAATACACCAGGGAGGAAGGAGGGGCAGCTGCCACCTTCAGGGAGTCTCAGAAGTCGAGAAAATATGGAGAACTTGCCCATCATTATATGTTTGTTCCCATAGGCTCAGAGACCCTTGGCTCATGGGCAAAGAGTGCATCTAAGTTCCTCAAGGAGCTGAGCAAAAGACTCAACAGGGTAACTAGGGATCCCAGGGCAGCTAGTTTACTGTTCCAGCGACTCAGCGCTGCTGTTCAGAGGGGTAATGCATGGTGTATTCTGGGCACGCGCCCCAGCTTGGAGGAGCTGAATGAGATTTTTGCATTATAATCAGTGACAAACATGTAACAATATGTACTAGACATGTATCTCTCACACCTCGTGTACTGTATATGCCATCTTTATATCAACAATGTATCTCTTAAATCTTTTGTACCCATATTATGTAATAAAATATACCTATTGGTAAAAAAAGAAAAGAAATATTTACACTTTATAAATAAGAAATATTTACACTTTATAAATAAGAAATATTTACACTTTATAAATAAGAAATATTTGCACTTTATAAATAAGAAATATTTACACTTGGAGATGTTAGTTTAATTAGTTAGTTTGATGGAGGAGATGCTGGCATAGGTTTAGGGTGGTGGAAGATAGCAGGGCGACGTATGTTCAGTGGCTCTATATACCTCCAACAACATTGGTCAGTTACTTTCGTGTCCTTTTTCTATCGCTTAACTTACTTGCTACACTTTATTGCTGGCTGGCGCTATAGCCTTTATCGACTCCTGCTGCTTTAGTATCGTTCATATTGTAGAAACAATGAAGAAGGCACATTCTCTCCTCTCTCTTCCTCTTCGGTACTTTGCTACGAGTTTTTTCTTGAATTCCATCGTGTTTCTCACCTTTATTAAAAGGCTGGCACTCGGAGCTTTCTTTGGGCCCATGGTGGCTAATTTAGCAGTTACAAGCACAAAAAACAATGGATTATTATGAAATGTATCGTATGAACCCGTGGGGGTGATGGTCACTTGCCCACAAACAATGCCACACTGACTCTGAATGTTGTGCGGGAGCTTTTGTGTATGCCCAGCTGCTCCTGGCCGCAAGGACGCATTCCGTACCACCGCCGAATTGCGAGGCAAATCACGAAATGCAAAGATATATTTTCATGAAAAAAATTCCTGAAAGTCAAATTTCACGAAGCGCGAGGCTCACGAAACTCGGGGTCCACTGTACCTGGAAAGTACTCTAGTATCTGCTCCCAAATCTGCACACTGCCATAACATACTGGAGTGAGAGATATGGGAGGAAGTGCAAAATAAACCCAGTGTGGACAGCAAGGGAACACTGTATCCACATCTGGGGTCCCAGATTTAACATCTTACCAGAAGATATCAGAAACACAGCTGGAACAAGTGTAGAAGCCTTCAAGAGGAAACTGGACAAGTATCTTCAGGTGCCAGATCAACCTGGCTGTGATGGATATGTGGGGCAGCGGGCCTCCAGCAGCAACAGCCTGGTTGACCAGACAGGCCGGGCTCCAAGAGTAGTGAAACTCGAAACTCTTCTAAGGTATATCAAAGGTAAGGTTTCTGTTTAGGTTAAAATGTGACTTCATTAACTTGTGCTACTGTAGCTAATATTAAGCCAAAATTATCTTACAATTTGAAGGGTAATTTTCTTAATTATTAAATAAGATTATTTGATACAAAATAGTACCTCTTAAAAAGTATTTGATTAAATCTAATTTGAGTCAAATATGAATCAGTTCTTCATACAACAGATGTATTCATCTTGCTGATGCTATTGATGTTATTTTTGGTCATGTTTGAAATCATAACTATCCCTTAAATTGGTCCTCTGCAAAACTCTATCCCTCTTTTATCCTTCACAAACACTTTTCTTGAAACTACCTTTACACAATTATATAAACTGTAGGCTTGGTTTTGTTTGTTGATGCATACCTTCCCAATGCATTGTCAAATGCTCTAATCTTCAATGCTTATGTACAGTAAGTAACTTTACCTGTCTTATGGTTTCCTCCTAGCATCTTCCCCTAATTTGTATTTTACTTTTTCCTTGTCTCTCACTAGGAACTTGATTGTCATACAGACCAAATTGTTGTAACATTTACCTTACAAATTGTGGGTGCAAATTATTCTAGCCACAGTATTGCGACTTGCTCTAATTGATAACCATGTAAAAGTTACTCTTAGCATCATCAAAAGAGTACAAAAGGCAGGCACCCTTTGTAAGTACCAAAAGTGTACAGGAAAGTTTTTCAGTGGTAGTACACTGGAATGTGATAAAAAGAGGTGGTACTACATGCAACATTGGAAATTATAACAAAAAATTAATCCCTGAGGATGGGACACTTCATTAAATAAATACTACGTATATCTTTTTAGGAAAGAGACAAGGACTTTTGGCAATCTCAGGAGGAAGAACGTGTTAAGAAGCTCGTTGAGGAACATCAAGTTAGCTTAGAACACAGTAGGCGCCTAAAGAGAATGCAGTCTGACCGCATAGAATTTCTAAACCAACTCAAATCCTCACGTCGATCTGAAATTGAGAAGAAGCTTAATGATTTCAATGCTCGTCTTGAAGTGGAACGAAAGAAACGTCTTGCTGAGAGGAAAGAGCAGAGGTGAGCAGTTGCTTTAATTGGTTAAATTTGTTTGCACACTCCATATATATGTGGGCTTGTTGACTTTCTAAGTTGTAGTGAACATTGGTGTGGGGCTAAATGCTTGGTTCAGATGAAATAAATATTAGTCTGTATTCATAAAGGTAGCAGAAGGAAATTGACACCTGGCCACAGGCCTGGTCACAGACCGGGCCGCAGGGGCGTTGACCCCTGGAATTCTCTCCAGGTAAACTCCAGGTAATCACTAACTTAGTGAGGCATATGAAAATTCATGCTTTTCCTATAGCCAGGTCCTTTGCTGGTTATCAAGGCATTAAAAAATTGAAATAATGCCTTGGGGTAATGTCTCATAACCCTTATACAGAACATTTTTGTGTAGGTAAGTATTTACTGTACTTATGTAATCCTTATTAAACAGAAATGATTATTTTTGTTTTCAGGAATTTTAATTAGGTTCACAAAAACTCTCTTTGCAGACGTCGTGAACGTCGAGACACTTATTACCGTACGAAAGCAGAAGAGGAGCAACAGAGAAGGGATGAAGAGCTCAAAAAAGGGAAGAGAAGAACAGGAGAGGTTAGAAAGGGGGCAGAGAGAGAGAGAGGAGCAAGAATATTTTGAGAGAAAAGCACAATTAGACAGACAGGCTGAACTCCAAAGAGGTAAAGTTTATCATATAGGTGTCTATGAGTTAAGCATAGTCTTTTTATTTCTAATTTCAGTGTCAGTAAATGCATATTGTACAATACAGTACATATGTTACTTTATCATATATATTGTATATTTTGTGGGGTAGCATGACTTTTCTTCCTCTTCCACTACCTCTTGTTTCAGTGGTCCTACCATATTTGTTTCACCCACCATTTCTTCACTCTTTTTTTTCTCTGCATATTTGTATTTGTTTTATACAGTTTGAAAGTTCCTTAAATCCTGTTCTTGTGTGTCATTGTAGGTATTTTATGCTATTACTGTATTCAGGATAAAGAAAAGAATCATTGAAGGATGTTAGCAAGTTAGGATTCTTCCACACTGTACTTGTCATTTTCCCTTTAATACTGATTTTTGTTGAAAGTATTTAAAAATCGTACTCCTTTCCTAATAGAAATCATAGTAACAAGTTATTGAAAGAATTATTGGGTAAGAGAGTAAGATTTTAGAGGAATGAAATTTTAGGAAGGATAAGGATGTGTAGACTGTTTACATTGAAGCACATGGTGAACAGTACTTAAAGGTAATGAACTTCTCATTGGCTTTATGGATTTAGAAAAGGTGTGTGATAGTGGAGGGGGGAGCAATGTTGCAAATGTATGCAACAAGTGATAGATTACTTAAAGAAGTAAATAACTTTTCTGTGTATATAGGGTATATAGGAAGGCGGGAGGGATTATTTTCCAGTAAAGTAGACCTTAGGCAGGTATGTCTGATGTCACTGGTTGTTTCATATTTTTATGGACGGGGTTGTAATAGAAGTAAATGCTGTTGGGAAGAAGTGAGAGATTGAAAGATGATTATTATTATTATCATCATCATCATCATCATCATCAAAAAGAAGCGCTAAACCTACCAGGGTCATACAGCGCTGCAGGGTAGGAATTGATGCAGGATCTAAGGATAAGTAAGGGTGGAGAGGACAATAAAGGTAATGTTAGGAAGGGCTGTGAGATGTGCTAAAGGAAGGATTATCAAAGTTGCTGTCAAAGAGTGAGTCTGTCAAAGGTGGGGCCATCAGCAAGGAGGGAAAATGAAGGGAGGGTGTTAGAGCGGTTTACAACGACGGAGGAAAATTTTGCGTGCTTGTTGATAGACAGGACAGTCCAATAGAATATGGGAAATTGAATCAGGAACTAGACAATTCTCACAAAGTGGAACAGGACGCCTCTCCATGAGATACCCATGAGTGAGACTGGTGTGCCCAATGCAAAGACGAGTGTGTTGTCTCCCAACTTTTGTATCGATGACAAGAAGGCCAGAAACCCAAACTTGGTTTGATAGAATGTAATTTGTTATGAGTCATATCAGATTAACATTATTGCCAATGGTTGCAAAGGTGAGTAGAGATTACAGCAAAATAGTCAGAGAATGGAATACCTCTCTATGAAACTGGTAGGTCATGTACTTCTGATTGTGCAGTAGAGTCTGCCTCCTTATTGTCCTGAACATCAGCATGACCAGGGACCCAACAGAAAACAATTTCTTTATTTTTGCTAGTAATGTGGCTCAACCAGAGCTGTATATGAAGACTTAGGGGATGAGGTGAATCAAATTTTTAAAAGCTTGCAAAACACTGAAGGAGTCTGAGACGATTACAAACATTGAAGTAGGCATAAATTCAATACGGATAATTGCAGTGAGAATGGCATACAATTCAGTGGTAAAAATGCTAGCCGAGTCTAATAAATGACCTCGCACCATACTGTCAGGAAACACTGCTTCAAACCCAACACCATCAGAGGATTTAGAACCATCATTGTACACTGCAACAGCATGAGAATCAGATCAGAAGTGATTAAGAAAAAGAGAGCAAGAAGTATCTGTAGGGATTTGGGCTTTCGCGCACTGCAGTGGGGAAGGAGACACTTAACTGTCGGAACTTCCCATGGGGGAAGTGAAAAGTTAGATGCTAGATGAACATATAAAGGGGGGCAAATGAAGAGAAGACCAGGGATTAAAGATGAAGAGAAAACTGATGGAGTAAACGGGCGGCGAACAAATGATATACCTCTGCTAACGTCCATTACTATCCTATATGTAGAAGGGTCATGAAAGTCATGAGAGCGGACAAAATAGCGGAGGCAATGAGCATCGGGATGATCGTTCAAGGATGGGGCATTTGCTTCTGCAAAGAGGCTCTCAACGGGTGAGTGAAAAGCACCTAGACATAAACATAATCCCTGATAATGGATGGGATTGCATTTAGAAAGAGTTGCAGGAGAGGCTGTAGAATATATCTTGTCACCATAATCTAGCTTTGATAAAATTAGCTGAATTCAGGCGAAGGGGGGTTCGATGATTCCCCCTCCCCCCCAGTGAGAGACAAGGAAAAAGTAAAATACAATTTAAGGGAAGATGCTAGGAGGAAACCGTAGGACGGGTATAGTTACTTACTGTTCATAAGCATTGAAGATTAGAGCATTTGACAATGTATTGGGAAAGGTATGCATCAACAAACAAAACCAGGCCTACAGTTTATATAATTGTGTAAAAGTAGATTCAAGAAAAGTGTTTGTGAAGGATAAAAGTGGGATAGAGTTTTGCAGAGAACCAATTTAAGGGATAGTTATGATTTCAAACATGACCAAAGAGAACATCAATAGCATCAGCAAGATAAACACGTCTGTTGTATTCAGAACTTCATTGCCTTGGTGCATGACTTCCAAATTTGAAACAAGCCAAAGGATTTCAATTACAATGGATTCATTGGATTTTCCAGGCCCAAAGCTTTCTGATGCACCTCTGAGGAAAGCAGTTAGCTCTGTGTTACTGGTGTTCAGCATGTTCAGTCAGTTATGATGTTCAAGAGCACTTTTGCAGATTTTTCTGTATTCAAGATCTCAAGAAACAAACCCTGCTAATACAGCTGTATCTTATCACCAAACCTCTTTCTGTACATAATTAAAGGCCCCCTATTTTCATTTTCTCCTGGCACTCCAAACTTTCCTACACTCCACAACAGTTTTACCCACTTTTGCATTTAGGTCTCCCACCACAAGTACTCTCTCGCTTGGTTCAAAACTCCCCATGCACTCCCTCAACTTTTCCCAAATTTACTCTCTCTCTACACTTCTCTCTTCTCCAGGTGCATAAACACTTATTATAACCCACTTCACATTCAACCCTTATTTTATTCCACATAATCCTTGAATTTTTCTTCTTTCAACAAATCAGCTGTATCCCACCAAGGCAGGGTGACCCAAAAGAAAAACCAAAGTTTCTCTTTTTAACTTTAGTAATGTATACAGGAGAAGGGGTTAAGTGTAAGTAAAGGTAGCAAGATGTACCTGAAATCTTGCATGTTTATGAGACAAAAAAGACACCTGCAATCCTACCATCATGTAAAACAATTACAGGCTTTCGTTTTACACTCACTTGGCAGGACTGTAGTACCTCCCTGGGCGATTGCTGTCTACCAACCTACAATCCTTGAATTTATACATATATATTCCCTCTTTTCCTGCCAAAACTGATCCTTCAACATTATTGCTACTCCTTCCTTAGCTCTAACTATTAGAAACCCCCTGGCCTAATCCCATTTATTTTCTCCGCTGTAACTCTCCTACCCCTTTCACCTTTGTTTCAATTAAAGCCAGGACATCCAGCTTCTTTTCATTCATAACATCCACAATCATCTCTTTTTTGTCATCTGCACTACATCCATGCACATTCAAACATCTCAACTTTAAGGTTTTATTTTTATTTTCAGTAAGCTATACAGGAAAAGGGGTTATTAGCCCTTTGTTCCCAGCATTTTAGTTGACTTTTACAACATGTGCATGGCTTAGGGAGGAAATTTTTTTATTCTACTTCCTCATGGATAGGAAAGGAAAATAATAAGTATTAAGAAAAACCAAAGAAAACTCAGATGACTGTGTATACATAAATGTGTGCATGTGTAGTGTGACCTAATTGTAAGTAAAAGTAGCAAAAAATACCTGTTATCTTGTGTGTTTGAGACAAAAAAAAAAAAAAAGACAGCACTCCTACCATCATGTAAAACAAATACAGGTTAGAGTGGGGGGGCTTGTTGTTTGGCAGTATATTATTTACAAAACTTGTTTACACAAACAGATAAAAATGTTCCTTATTACTAATGTGCTGTTATATACATAGTGTTTGTCACAGCATTATGCCGGATGAGCACCCCAGCACAATGCCGTTATGAAAATCAAAGGCCTACCACACCGGAAGGTCTTTTCGTCAGTGCATTCTGCTGGATAGCAGCCATTACCATGACGTCACGGTCTGCCGCGACACTTCTCAGTGACTTCTCATTGCTCACGTGGCTGCCGTGGTGAGAGGAAGTGTTGCACTTTTGTCTCATCCGCCCCATCTTTTGTCCAGTATTCCCTTTGGTTTTGGGGCTATACATATTTGATTATGGGTAAAGGAGTCTTTAACACCTGAAACTATAGTTCAAATCATAGGGCTTCACCAAGCTGGGCACCAGACGAAAGAAATAGTGGAGAATGTTGGTGTGTGTGAGCGTTCAGTGAGGAACTGGGTGCAGCGTTTCAAGGCTGGTGGTGGTGGTGTCGTGTTACCGTCTGCCAAACCTCGGCCTATCCCCTTGAGTAAGACATCTGTTCATTCCTTAACTGTGTTAAAGAAGTAGTTAGAGAGTAACTGCTTCTTAAACATAGTTAAGGTATGAACAGATGTCTTCTTGGAGGGGCCAGGCCGAGGTTTGGCAGACAGTAACTGACACCACCACCAGCCTTGAAACGCTGCACCCAGTTCCTCACTGAATGCTCACACACACCAACATTCTCCACAATTTAGTCTGGTGCCCAGCTTTGTGTGAAGCCCTATGATTTGAGCTATAGTTTCAGGTGTTAAAGACTTCCTTTTACCCATAATCAAAGATGTACAGGAGGCACTCCACATTCACGAGGGTTAGGGATCAAGAACCTCGCGAAAGTTGAAAATTGCGAATGTTTGGTCCGCAAATGTATTGTAGGAAATATAATAATAGCATTTACTTAGCCTAACAATACTGCTTCCTTAACCTATTGAACCATGAATAATCATAAAACACATGAAAACATCGTAAAATATTGTATATACATTTTTTTTTTTCAACAAGTCGGCCGTCTCCCATGTTATGGTTTAATAACAAATAATGAACAAACAAAACACTCGCCACTCGTAAGGTTAGGCAGACGAACTCTGATGATTTGTGATGATGATGACCATGATGGTGATGATAGTTAGCCATGCAGTTACTGATGACAGTTGAATGGAGGTGATTATATGGAGTGTAACTACATGGCATGATAAGTCTAGTGTTTGGATTCTAACTCTTTACTGCCAGCGTCACTGCCGATAATAGGCAGCTGGGCATTCGGAATGTTCGAAGCTCACGAAAGTGGAACTCGCGAGTGTGGAGGGCCTCCTGTATAGCCCCAAAACCAAAGGGAACACTGGACAAAAGATGGGGCGGATGAAAGACAAAAGTGCAACACTTCCTCTCAACACGGCAGCCACGTGAGCAATGAGAAGTCACTGTGAAGTGTGGCGGCAGGCAGGGATGTCATGCTAACGGCAACTACCCAGTAGAATGCACTGACAAAAAAGATCCCCCTGTATGGTAGTCCTTTATTTTCGTCACGGCATTATGCCGTGACGAACACTGTATACGTCTCTCGCTTAGCGACGTACTCGTTTACCCACAACTCGGACTGACAATGGGCTCTCTGACCAGTGTGCATACCTAAATAATGTATACAGTAGACCGTCATTTAGCACGAGATTATGTTGCACGTTACGGGTATTGCACGATTGAAGAATTGCAGCTCATTATTATCTAACACGACGTAAAATGATATTACATGGTCGCGGAGGAGAAAAATTTTGAGCGCACGGTCGCCCGTGGTGGGTTAAACCATTGAGTCAGTGGGGACTCCTACTGCTATCCCCGCCACCCTCACCCACCCACGCATCCCTCCCAGCGTTCAGTTTGGTTCATACACGTGCAGGACGACAATAATCGGGAAGCTCGCTGTGTTTATTTACATACATTTTCTCATTTTCATTGCATTTTCATAAATCTACCAAGCAATAATTACACCCAGTAAGCATACAAGTGTTCCAGCAAGTGACAGGAAGAGGTTTAAGCGTTCAAGTCTAGGAATTGCAAAGTGACTGACTGACTTGACTGACTGACTGAATGACTTGACTGACTTACTGAATGACTTGACTGACTTACTGAATGATTTGACTGACTTACTGAATGTGATTTGACTGACTTACTGAATGATTTGACTGACACTGAATGACTTGACTGACTTACTGAATGACTTGACTGACTTACTGAATGACTTGACTGACTTACTGAATGACTTGACTGACTTACTGAATGATTTGACTGACTTACTGAATGACTTAAAGTTAGACACTCAGTACAACCATCGACTTAAGTTTCAGAACCTCTACCATCCACCTCAGCCCAGTAGGCCACAGCATAACTCTCCACTCTCTTCACAATCATCCACAAACACCAGCACCCACAATTTAACCCTTTCAGGGTCCAAGGCCATTTTTGGAAGGGTGTGCCAGTGTCCAAGAATTTAAAAAAAAAAAAAATTCTTATTTTTCTTATGAAATGGTAGAAAATCTTTTTCTGAGGGTAATAAAACAAAGTGATTAGAAATTGGTAATTTAGCCAATTTAACTCAAAGTTCAAAATATTCAAATTTCAAAATAGGGTGCAGAATAAACAATGAAAGGCATTCCTGGCACTAAACTAACATTTCCTCTATTCATTAGTTACGTTTTCAGTCTTTACAAATGAATTCCATTTTTATTTTTATTCACATAATGAATTTTTTTCAAACCAAAAATGGAAGATTTACTGTTATGCAATATTTTAATAATTGTACAAATAATATCACCACATTTGTGATCATATATTAGACCTACCAGCTGGCGCGTATTAAACGTGTGAGGTCATTTGTTTCCTCTTGAACATCGGCAAAATTTAACATTTCCGCTACTTTGAGCTCAGTTTCAAGCCATTTCCATTACTAAAAACCAATCAAAATCATCTCTATGTCTGTCTATATCTTTTTCTCATTATGCACCGAGTGCTGCAGGATTTGTTTTATGTGGTGCACACTTACCACATAGATGTATTCTCTCATATCTAGGCCCAAATTTACCGTTCAAAGCTTATCTGAGTGAGCTGAGCTCATGACGTAGATCTACGGTTTGAACCCAGAACTCAAAGCCGTAGAACTATGGCACGGACCCGGGAAGGGTTAAGGTAAATATTATTATTTATGTTACATTTGTAGTCTTCAGCAGTAAAAACAACATAATACATCACGATAATAAACTACAATTACATATTCACTTTTATTTTTGTAAGATCTGTTGGTCTAAAAAAACTTGTTTGGCTTTTTGGGGACCCCTAGGAACATAACCCTATTTTTCCCATAAGTTCTTTTAATTATTTAACATGACGTTTTCAGGAAAGTAACTACCGTGCTAAATGACGGTCTACTGTATTAGCTTATTTCCTCTACTATTCTGTTTATTAAAATATACAGTGTACTACTGTATAAAAATTTAAAAATATACTGTTATAAATGGTGCAAAGGTGACATTAAACAATATCAAAGATGGTTGACACCAACCCACTCCTCACTTAGTGACGAATTCATTTACCGACGTGATCTTTGGAACGGAACTCCATCGTTAACCCTTTGGGGGTCGACAGGCCTTCTCGGAAACCTGTTCTCAGGGTCGAAAATATTAGAAAAAAATACTTTTTCTTATGAAATGATAGTTTTTTTGTTCTAAATCTAATAGGCTAAAAAAAAAATTTTGCAATCAATACTTACCGAGATATAGAGGCTAAACTTTTATTTGGTTTTAGTTTTCTTTTCTTTTTAATTTCTTTTTTTTTTTTCAAATAACTTTTATGGCCTGTGAGACCAATATAAGTGCTGTCTTTTCAAATATTCACTCGTTGTTTACTACACAATAACTACACAAACTGTTGTCATTATATTGATTACAAAACATATTTACAAAAACTAACAATGTAAAATATTGTTTATTACTATTTTTCTATCATATATATACATACAGTGGACCCCGGTTTTCATGATTTTTCGTTCCAGAATGCTGTTCAAGTGTTGTTACCGAAGGAATTTGTTACCATAAGGACAAATGTCAATTAGAGTAGTCCTTTAGACCCCCAAAAATACACTTACAAAAGCACTAACAAAAATACACTTACAGTGGACCCCCGAGTTTCGTAAAACTTCACTCCTGAAGTCTGCTCAAGTGCCATTACCAACGAATTTACTCCCTTAAGGAAAAATTTCAGTAGGTTAGTCTATTTCAGACCCCCAAAAATACACTTCCACAAGAACTTACAAAATTATACTTACATAATTGCACGATTTCCGGGTATTCGTTAACCGAGGGTCCACTGTACATAATTGTTCGAGTTTGGAGCATCACAAACACTGGGGGTCCACTGTATACACTCACTGGACATGTTCCTAGACGTTCTGCAGCCTGTGGAAGTCTTTGAAACATGGTGTCATGCACAGGGGTGTGTCACACTCTTCACACATAAAACGAGTGTCTGCGTGTTGTGGCGTCTTTGTATGTGCACAGACATAACACCTCTTCTGAGCCTTTTTTCTTGCAAGCAGTAGCAGGCAGTTTCATTAGGAACTGCTCACCAGGCCTCAGACGAGAGGGTAGCTGTTGGTAATTTTGTGGGCGGTTTTCTATTGCAAGTGTTGTTACTTGGTACTTGATTATTTGTCTGATCACAGACAAACAAAATTTGCCATATGGTGGTTTGTTTCTGGTCCTCATCTTATACATATAAGCATTGAGCATGGAAATGTCCAGAATATGGAAAAAGAGTTTTATGTACCACTTATAACTCTTGAGAACACAATCAGCAAACCCAATCTGCATGTCACATTTGTCCACTGAACGCATATTGAGGTGAGTCCATCACGCTGGGGTTTTGAATGGGTTATTTGTTTCTATTCTCCCCCACTGTCTCCCTTTTTCTTTAAAGGTAAACTGATGACAACAGGTGACATCTCGTTTGTCATCCCCCCAAATTCCAGTGTCATTGGCAAAAACGCCTGGCACCTGATTTCGGTGCCTGCATCGAACCTAGGATTGCTTACATTTCCATGCACTGTCTTGTTCACTTGCAAAAATCACTGGGGGAGGGGCTTGTGTACCAGTTATCGTACAGTGGTCCTCGAATATCGGTCTTAATCCGTTCCAGGAGCTAGACCTTAACTCAAATTTAAACTAAACCTTATTTCCGATAAGAAATAATGTAAATACAATTAATCCGTCCCACCCAAAATATTCACAAAAAAATACATTTTTTTAAAGAATAAATACTATAGTTTTACACACACAAAACAATTATAAAGTAATAAATTTATAATTAAACATTTAACCGTTTGGGGGTCGACAGGCCTTCTGGGAAACACGTTCAGGGTCGAAAAATTTTTTGGGAAAAAAATTTCTTATGAAAATGATAAAGAATTTATTCCAATCATAACGACCCCAAAAAAGTATGAAATTTGAATGAAAACTTATGGAATTATGCTCTTGCGGTTATCGGTCTCGAAGATGTTTATGCATCGGCGATTTTGCCCACTTTGAGTCCTATTTTTTGGCCATTTCCAATGTTTCAGTCCATTAAAATCATAGCTATTTCACTAGAACTCCATTTCTTCTATCGATTGAGTACAAGAAACCGCCATTTACCAATTTCAACTACCCAAAATATGGTCAAAAAAATGGCAATTTGGCCAATTTCACACAAATTTCAAATGATGCCAATTTCAAAATAGGGTCCAGAATAAACAAGGCAGACATTCCTGCCACTAAAATAACATCATCTCTGTTCATTAATCACGTCTCCAGGCCCCTCTTACATTATTTTTTCTTTCCATTTTGAATTTTTATTCTCACAAAAATAGAAGATTTACTGTTATGTATACAACTGCATCATTGTAAAAAATGGTATAAATAATATCAGCGCACTTGTGCAAGAATATTAGACTCGCCAGTTGATGTATATTGGACACATGGTGTGATTTGTTTACTCTTGAACATCGGCAAAGTCTAACATTTTGCTACTTTGAGCTCAATTTCAAGGTACTTGTCATTGTCAAACCAATTAAAATTATCTCTATTTCTGTAATATATCTTCCATTTTATCAAATGAGACCAAGAAAACGAAATACATCAATAAATACCATATGAAAATAGACTGCAAAGTCGCTGTTTTAAACGAAAAACAGTCAGTTTTTTTCTCATGCAGTGTGTGCTGCAGGATTTTTTTATACTGCGCACACTGACCACACAGACCCATTCTTTCATACATAGGCCTACCAACGATTTCCCGCTTAATTTGAGGCCGCTAGAATTTATGCGTACTAGTACGGCACCGACCCCCGCTCGTAAAAAGTTATAGTAAGGCACCGACCCGAAAGGGTTAAAATAACATTTACTTTTATTGAAGAGAGTTGCTTGCATCTGGGAAAATAGGGGAGGACAGGGGGAGGGGTTAGGATTGAAAGGGGAATCCCCCTCCCCGCATGCCCGCACACTCCCTGCATGCCTGCTACACTCCCTGCATGCCTGCTACACTCCCTGCAGCCTCTACCTCCCCGCATGCCTGCTCACTCCTTGCATGCCTGCTAACCCCTGCATGCCTGCTACACTCCCCCGCATGCCTGCTACACTCCCCGCATGAATGCTACACTCCCTGCATGAATGCTACACTCCCTGCATGAATGCGACACTCCCTGCATGAATGCGACACTCCTGCATGAATGCTACCACTGGGGTGCCACTAGGAAGCTTTTTGGGCCCATGGTGACTTATTTCACAGTGACAATCACTAAACCAGCAATAAACAGAATAAATTTATTGTGAAATGTTTGAAAGAGCACGCTGGGTTTTTCTTCAATGGTAAATGACGCTAGACTGGCATCCTGGGGGGCGGGCTGGATGGCCATAAAGGAAAATTCCAAACACAAAAAACCATATTAGAAAAATGAAAACAGGGACACTGTACGATATAATATATGCCCCTTTTCCAAATATGGTTCCATCATTGTTCTAACCAATCACCGAGATACCCAGTAACTTCCGGTATCTTTAATGTATTACTTCCAGTGTACACAAAAAATCCAAACAAGACCACTGTAGCAATCACAAAGTACAAAAAAATTTAACCAAAGCGTTTTTTTTTGGGATATACTGGAACGACAGTCTACCTTTTAACATAATCAAAGACTCATCAATAACAAGCTTTCCGGGGATAAAAAATATATTGAATTTCTTTTTTAGATCGAAACACATTCCAATCTTTATAACCTGTCGTTTCTGCAGGCCTGAAGTGTAGCATACGTAACAGTAGCACAAATCGATTGTGGTTAAAATCACTGAAAGCTGGGGTTGAAATCACGGTCTGTCGACCATTGATTTGACACGGTGCTTATACACATGTGGATAAGCATTATTGGGGGAAAAAAAAAGATACATCTCAGCCACAGTTGTCCCCCCTTTCCCCTGGTGTAGACTGACTTGGTGAAAGAATTGTGTTTGCCATGGTGTAATATAGTATCTGTTGTTTTCCCCCGGAAATAATTTCCATCATGGGTTTGTCAAAGAATAATCAAATATTCCAGTTCAGTGGCATTGTTTCTAAGTGTACAAGATGGGCGTATTCCACTTTGACTTTCATCAAACTGATGGGGATTGGGAAGAAAATTGTCAGCTTCCTCCAATCCCAGGTGGGTCTGCTGGTGGGTACTGGATATTGACGGTGGTTGTAGGAGTGGAGGGGGGTTGGGGGGGTGGGTGGGGGGGGCCCCTTTTTGTTGTAGCTGAGCTGACTCGGGGGGCGGGGATAGGCATGGCCCCTGCTGGTGCCTCACCGGCACCCTGTAACCACTACCATCCCCTGCCACACCCTTTTTTCCCCATCCAATTGCAACACTATCATCTTTTTTCACTATCGGGCCTTTTTACCCCCGGGATGTACTTAGATTACCCAAACCCCTTGGAATGTTGGCACACTACCAGAGCGCATCCCTTTTCGTAATACGCCTTTCACTGGCAAATTCCACTTTCCTCTTGTACTGGAACTATTTTGAAAGCTTGGGTTCTTTCACTATCACGTCACCCATTGCTCACATCTGGTCCTGGTTTGAGTAAATAACATTTTCCCCCCTTTTTTGTTCTGGTACAGTAAGGGAACAAGACACCACAGCCCCAGAGGGGGAAAGGGGTTTGTGGGTCTTCTGGGGTTTCCTCACAATACCGGTTTTAGGTCTTTTTTTTTTCCCCCCGCCCCCCAAAAAACCTTTTTAAAGTCCCCTTCCTGACCCCCCTTCATTTGGGGGAACTGTCACGGGGGAAAAAAAGCCCCCCAAAATTTCCCGAGGAGTAAGGTGTTTTTGTGCGAGGCATGGGGGACAAGGTTTGAATTCATTCCCCAATGCCCACGGGGGGCCCCCGATTTTTCCCCTGCGCACCTGACCATGAGACCCTTTTCCCCTCTAAGCCTAACAGCCGTTTCCTGCAAAAATTTTGGGGCCGCTAAATTTCACGTACAAGTGGGCACTGACCCGGGGGGCGAAAAAATACTAGTATGGCCCCAAACCCCCCAAAGGGGGTTAATGAGGGAGGCAGAAACCATTGGACATTTTCCCCAAAAACTGCTACGGTTTGGGGAAACTTTGGGGAAAAATTGTCATGCACAGGGGGTTTTCCCCCTCGCCTAAACGGGGTTTTTTTTTGGGGGTTTTTTGTTTTAAAAAAAAACCTTTCTTCTTCCCCTTTTTTTAGTAGATGGCGATGATTGGAAAATGATCACCATGTGTAAAAGGAGGGGTTTTGGGGATCAGATCATGGGGGTTTTTTATTGCAGGTGTTCTGACTTGGTACTTTAATATTACTGCCCCCCCCGATGGATTTTTTTCCCCCTGAGACCACGTCGTTAAAAATTTTTCAAGGGGGCATCTATAATGGTGTGAGTTTTTTCAACCATCATATTTTTTTTAAAGTCCCCTTTTTGCCCCTTTATAACATTTCTGATATATTTTAAAAAAGTTTATACATTTTGTACTGTTTATTGAAATAAACAGAAAAGGGGGGAAAACACTCTAATATACATTATTTAGGATGAATCTGCTCAAAAGGTATAGGAAATCCGGGTGTCTGTAAACAAGTCGTAGTTAAGGGGGGAGGGCTGGGTTTTTTTTGAAAGACAAACAAAATTCACCATATGGTGGTCTGTTGCTGGTCTTCATTTGGGACATACATGCAGTTAGTATAAAAAAAACCCCGTTTTCACATCACATTAGTCTCCCAAAAAAGCATATTGAATGTATGGTCAAGCACAGTCGTAGGTTTTAGAATTGGTTCTTTGGGGCACATCTATCTTTTCCACTGTCTGCCATTTTGTTTTGGTGAATTGCCCCACTGTACCACATACAGTGGCCCCCCAAAAACGAACACTCCCAATCGCCCCATTATGTAAGTTTATTATTGTAAGTGCTTTTTTACGTATATTTTTGGGGGGCTGAAATGGACTAATCTAATTTACATCATTCCCCCTTTTGGGGAAAAAATTCGTTTGGTAACAGCACTTGAGCAGCATTCTGGGAAAGAAGAATGTTCGTTTTTCCCGGGGGGCCACTGTCGTCTTTCATATTCCCCACACAGGAAATCACTGAGCAAAAGGCTTGTGTACCAATTATCAGTACAGTAGGGGCCCCCCTTATACGGCAGGTTAGGTTCCAGGCTAGTGCCAAAAAACAGACATCGCCCAAAAGCAGAACGCCATTTTTTTTCCCCTTCAAAAAGCATATAAATGCCAGACAACAAGCTTACATTAACATATTAAGTTAGCAATATCACTGGGGATTAAAAACACAATAAAAAAAAAGATACAGACAGAGTACACTTATTACTTACCTCAAAGTATTTAAAATTGGTTTAAAAAAAAGTTCTGTGAACCAATTTAGAAAAGATCAGTAGTCATCCAAGCTTTTGAATTGGATTTATAATAAACAGGAGGCTACCTTTTGCATAGTTTTTTTGGGGCCCCCAGGATTCTCTGAGGATAAATTATCATAGGTTTTAACTTGCAATCCCCAGCAGCACTAGCTCCTAGCAAGAGTGAAGGGTTTAAGACTCAGATGAGTCAAAGGGATGTTAGGAAAACATTTCTTCAGCCATAGGTAGTCAGGGGAAATGTAATAGTCTGGCAAGTGATGTAGTGGGGGGCAGGAACCATACATAGTTTTTTAAGGGGGGGGGTATGATAAAGATCATGGAGCAGGGAGAGAGGACCTAGTAGCTGTCAGTGAAGAGGCGGGGCCAGGAGCTAAGTCTCGCCCCCCGCAACCCAATTAGGTGAGTACATTTGGGGTTTTCCGGGGGTTTTCTACACATAGCGCCAAAATGTAACTGTATTTGATGGCTATTTTCCCCCAACAACATATACCTTGTTAGTAATTCATTCAGGTATCACAAATACAGTTACATAGATTATCATACATAGCAAATATGGGAGCAACCCCGGATAAACCAAAAAAATCAGTTCACTGAGTTTAGTCATTTCTAACTTGGCACTTAAAGTAAGAGGCTTGAATTCCCCTTTTTTTCACAACTAAGCTTAGAGCCATAGTCAAGAGAGCCAACTAGTAAACGAGAGAGAGAACGAGATACGGAGTTTAGAAAGGGGAAAAACAAACTGAACAGGTAGTGGGGCGATCACTCGGTCAGGGGAAATTTCGATTAATACGTGTCCACTTTTTGTTTTCACATACGTTTGTAAGAGTTTGAGAGACTTTTACCTCAAAATAATAATTTTTATTATAATAATAATTACCTCACAATACAAATATCTTACATTGTGTACAAATTAGTACAAAATAAACAGCAACACTCCCATTCTCATGCAAAAAACTATTTTTAGAGTTAATGATAGTATTAACCCTTATTATTATCATAATAAAAAAAAGTGCCAAACCCACAAGGGTCGTGGGAAAAACTATATATAGAGTGAAGGCATATGAAAGGAATATTTTATATGTTATAACATGTTTCTTATATAATTTTGAAGAAAAAATCATAGATGGATTAATGAAAATGTCTATATTAACGTAAAATAAGACATTTAATGTGCCCAAGAGTGATTATTAATAATATTCGTAATGTTTTCCCTCCGCCCGACAACACCATAGCATATAAACAGCATGTTTATATGCTATGTAACGTGTTTCTCATATAATTTTGAAGAATATATCATAGATGGATTAATGAAAATGTCTATATTGACGTAAAATTGGACATTTAATGTGCCCAAGAGTGATGATTACATAATAGAGAGATGTGCTCACGGAAAATGTAAACAAACCGGGTGGCGCGGCCGTATCTGAAAGACGCTCGCTGTATACAAAAGTTTTGGTCATAATTTGAACTCGCCGGATGAACGGAGCGAAAGCGGGTCCCTACTGTATATGTATGCCCTTACCAAGATATGGTTCCATCATTGTTCTCACCACATCGCCCAACATACCCAATAACTTCCTGGTATCTTCCATTGTTTTACTTCCAATGTACACAATTATATCCACTGTCACAATCACAACAATCACAAAGCACAAACAACTTGATGTCAAAGCGTTCCCTCTTGCTCGGTATATACGTACTGCTTGTGTGACAGTCTACCTTTGAACTAAATCAAAGACTCATCAATAACAAGATTATTGAATTGATAAAAATACATACTGAATTTCTGTTTGAGATACATGAAAACATTCCTAATCTTGTATAACCTGTCATTTCTGTCAGGTCTTGTTTTGTCAGAGAATTGTAGCAAATGTAACAGTATGAGAAATCTGTTGACTGAAATTCAAATTTTTATTCCTTTGCAAAGTTTACAATGTGTAATTACAATATTGATTTGCAAGTGCAAAGAAAGCCACTATCATGCTGAGGCATTTTGGGCAGACTAAACCTATGCTTTACAGACTACTTAATACTTGACATATACAGTGAACACTTGGTTTTCGTTCACCTCCAAACTCAAACAATTATGTAAGTGTATTTTTGTAAGAGCTTTTGTAAGTGTATTTTTGGGGGTCTGAAATGACTAATCTAATTTACATTTGTCCTTACGGGAACAAATTCGTTCAGTAACGGCACTCGAACAGCATTCTGGAAAGAGGTAGTTACAGTATTATATTTTAGCATATTATACATAATGAGATTGAGACAATTTTAGTTTTAAAATAATTTATAAAATTTGGCAATTTTTTGGGGTGATGGTGGTGACAGTATACAGTGGACCCCGAGTAACAAGCACCCCGGAAATCGTACATTATTAAGTATAGTATTGTAAGTGCTTTTGTAAGTGTATTTTGGGGTCTGAAATGGACTAACCTACTTGACATATCTTAAGGAGTAAATTCGTAAGTGGATATTTTGTATGTTAAGCAGGTTCAAGCTCTTAAATAGTGGTGGGGTGTGTTGCCTGGTGCAGGAGTTTGTAATCATTCTCACAGCAGCTTTCTGTTTTATAATTAAAGGTTTAAGGTGATTTGTTGTGGTTGAACTCCTTGTACAAATACCATAGGTGAGGTAAGGTAGATGAGAGTGGTAAAGGCAAAATGCTGTTTGGGATACATAGTAATGTATTTTAGAGAGGATGCCTACTGTTTTGGAGATTTTTTGGAAATATGCTGTTTTTTTTTTTCAACAAGTCAGCCGTCTCCCACCGAGGCAGGGTGACCCAAAAGAAAATACTTTCATCATCATTCAACACTTGCAACTCACTCATACATAATAACTGTCTTTGCAGAGGCACTCATATACTACAGTTTAGAATAGTCCCTCCAAACTGTCACTATCCCAGACCCCTCCTTTAAAGTGCCGGCATTGTACTTCCCATTTCCAGGACTCAAGTCCTGCTAAATCAATAACCGGTTTCCCTGAATCCCTTCACTAAATATTACCCTGCTCACACTCCAACAGCTCGTCAGGTCCCAAAAACCATTCGTCTCCATTCACTCCTATCTAACACGCTTGCTGGAAGTCCAAGCCTCTCGACCACAAAACCTCCTTTACCCCCCTCCCTCCAACCTTTTCGAGGACGACCCCTACCCCTCCTTCCTTCCCCTACAGATTTATACACTCTCCAAGTCATTCTACTTTGATCCATTCTCTCTAAATGACCAAACCACCTCAACAACCCCTCTTCAGCCCTCTGACTAATACTGTTAGTAACTCCACACCTCCTAATTTCCACACTCCAAATTCTCTGCATAATATATACACCACACATTGCCCTTAGACATGACATCTCCACTGTCTCCAGCCTCCTCCTCGCTGCAGCATTTACAACCCAAGCTTCACACCCATATAAGAGTGTTGGTACCACTATACTTTCATACATTCCCTTCTTTGCCTCCATAGATGACGTTTTTGTCTCCACAGATACCTCAACGCACCACTCACCTTTTTCCTTCATCAATTGTATGGTTAACCTCATCCTTCATAAACCCATCTGCTGACAAGTCAACTCCCAAATATCTGAAAACATTCACTTCTTTTATCTAAATAGTTTGATACCCTCATCACCTTACTCTAATCTTTGTTCACTTTCAACTTTCTACCTTTACACACCCTCCCAAACTCGTCCACTAACCTCTACAACTTTTCTTTAGAATCTCCTATAAGCACAGTATCATCAGCAAAAAGTAACTGTGTCAACTCCCATTTTGTACTTGATTCCCATAATTTAATCTCACTCCTCTCCCCAACACCCTAGCATTTAGTTCTTTACAACCCCATCTATAAATATATTAAACAACCATGGTGACATTACACAACCCTGTCTAAGACCTACTTTTACCGGAAGTAATCTCCTCTCTCCTACACACCCTACCCTGAGCCTCACTATCCTCATAAAAACTCTTTACAGCCTTCAGTAACCTATTCCATACACTTGCAACATTTGCCACATTGCTCCCCTATCCACTATCATATGCTTTTCAAAATCCATAAATGCAATAAAACTTCTCTACCTTTATCTAAATACTGCTCACATATATGCTTCAATGTAAACACTTGATCTACACATCCCCTACCCACTCTAAAGCCTCTTTCCTCATCTGCAATCCTACCCTCTGTCTTACCTCAAATTATTTCAATAATAACCCTACCGTACACTTTACCTGGTATACTCGGTAAACTTATTCCCCTGTATGTATCTGGGTCTGAAATTTAAGACAGCTGTCAATGTCAAGCTCTAGGTAGTAGGTTGGTAGACAGCAACCGCCCAGGGAGGTACTACTGTCCTGCCAAGTGAGTGTAAAACGAAAGCCTGTAATTGTTTTACATGATTGTAGGATTGCTGGTGTTTTTTTTTCTGTCTCATAAACATGCAAGATTTCAGGTACATCTTGTTACTTCTACTTACACTTAGGTCACACTACACATTCATGTACAAGCATATATATACACACACCCCTCTGGGTTTTCTTCTATTTTCTTACTAGTTCTTGTTCTTATTTCCTCTTATCTCCATGGGGAAGTGGAACAGAATTCTTCCTCCGTAAGCCATGCGTGTCGTAAGAGGCGACTAAAATGACGGGAGCAAGGGGCTAGTAACCCCTTCTCCTGTATATATTACTAAAAGTAAAAGGAGAAACTTTCGTTTTTCCTTTTGGGCCACCCTGCCTCGTTGGGAAACGGCCGACATGTTGAAAGAAAGATGTCAAGCCCTAGAAATTTTCTGTCAGTGTCTTGAAATGGAGGAACCATTTATCGATATGTTTGGCTGAATACTTGCAGCTGTGTTGCCAAACAGTATGAAGTAGGTTTTGTTGATATTGAGAGTAAGTTTGTTGGCCGTCATCCAAGTGGATATTTTTACCAGCTCATCATTTACAATGTGTCTTTTTGTCTGCCTTTGTGTATGTGTCTTTCTGTCTGCCTGTGTGTGTGTGTGTGTCTTTCTGTCTGCCTGCCTGTGTGTCTTTCTGTCTGCCTGCCTGTGTGTCTTTCTGTCTGCCTGCCTGTGTGTCTTTCTGTCTGCCTGGCTGTGTGTCTTTCTGTCTGCCTGGCTGTGTGTCTTTCTGTCTGCCTGGCTGTGTGTCTTTCTGTCTGCCTGGCTGTGTGTCTTTCTGTCTGCCTGGCTGTGTGTCTTTCTGTCGTCTGCCTGGCTGTGTGTCTTTCTGTCTGCCTGCCTGTGTGTCTTTCTGTCTGCCTGCCTGTGTGTCTGTCTGCCTGCCTGTGTGTCTTTCTGTCTGCCTGCCTGTGTGTCTTTCTGTCTGCCTGCCTGTGTGTCTTTCTGTCTGCCTGCCTGTGTGTCTTTCTGTCTGCCTGCCTGTGTGTCTTTCTGTCTGCCTGTGTGTGTCTGTCTCTGTCTGTTTCTCTCTGTCTCAGAGAGTGGTTCATGAACCAACAGGTATTACACATGATGCAGAGTCATCACGTCTGATTCCTGATCAAGTGAAAATGCGTATTACTTGCCAGTGTTTGTATTACTACAAACACTGTATAGCACTTTGCCTGGATTTTTTGGGTTATCCTAGGTAATTTACACTATAATAACTGTACTTATGTGTACCTGTGAGAGAGAGACAGCCAAAGTCAATCAGCCAGACAGCCGGCCGGCCTGCCTGCCTGGCGAACATGTATTACACGTTCCAGAATTGTTTCTCTTTACTTAGGGCATAGGTTATAGGACATTCTGGCAGAATGACACTACCAGTGGTATAAAAAATGAAAGGATGTTGCACAAATGTTGCGCATGGGTTATTATCGAGGTGTTTTATATTTCCTTGACCACTTGTGGCCACATCCATCTCAAAGCCACTAAACTCTGGGTCAACATCACTTTCCTCTTAAAAGGGAAGTGTTAATACGACATGACATCAGTAAATCCCTGGTGTTTGCCACACTATTTGCTCTATCTGGCACTCAATTGAACTGGTGCTCCCACAAGGTACTAAGTGGTCCCAGATTTTTTTAATACTGCACACACCAAGTGTTAAGACTCATTCTATACTGACCAGGCATCTCAGGCCAATCGTGCCAAATTTAGAGGCAGGGAAAATTAAACGTTAATCTACATTTGGAGCCCTATAGGTAATAACGTAGATATACGTTTGGACAGTTTAAGGGTTAATATTACTGAAGGGCGGGTTGGAAATTAGGAGGTCTGTGGACCAGTATGACTTGATGTTATGCTTATACACATGGCGGAAGCATTGTGGCAAAAAAAAAAAAAATACATCTCTGCCAACATGGTCTCCTTCCACCAGTGTAGTCATGGCTGTGGTGAAACCATTGTTTGCCATGGTGTAATCAAAGTACCTGTTGCTTCCCCTACCACCACATGTGATCTATTATCCATGCCAATTGTAGCCACATCATCGTCACTTTCACTGTCTGTTCCTGGTGTAGGTCCACGGGATGTACTCCAGTACAGACCCCAGGATGTACTCCGTCTCCTTAGAATTGCATATGGCACACTACCAGACCTCGTGCGGCGTTATATAAATTGACGCTTCATTGGTGAATATTCATGCTCACTGTCACTACTCGAATGGTCATCAAGAGATGGGAACTCAAAATCCACATCACTGTCATCATCATTATTACATGAGCCCTGGCCGCAGGAAGATATAAGCTTATGCTTACGGCGTTGTAAAACTGAAAGTGTCCCAGACAGACCAGCCCCAGAAGTGGATGGTTGACAGTTGTCAGAGTTTTCAGCACTGTTTCCTTTATCCTGAGCATTGCTTTCGGTCACTAGTTGTTCAAAACCATAGTTGGAACTGTCACTTGGGAAGAGGAGATTCACAATTTCACAGGGGGATGGGGGTTCCTACCGTGAGGCATGATGAACAAAGCGTACTGAGATGGCGTTCCCACAGTGCAATGTGGGCTCTTCAATTTTTTTTTTTTTTGTACTGAGTGTGCTGACCATGCAGACCCATTCTCTTAAATGTAAGCTTACCAGCCTTCTTGCGCTAAATTTAAAGCTGCTAGAATTTTGGCGTAGTACTACAGCACGGACACTGACTTCAAAGACGTAGTACTATGGCACAGACGGCGAAGTGGTTAATAATGAACAGGGAAGAGCAAAGTTTGAAGGGTCATCTGAAATGTAATGTTAGTGTGCTTTTGGCAAGACTGTGATTTAGTAAGGGACTTTTTCTTCTTTGTTAGGTCACCCTGCCTCAGTGGGTGATGGCTGAGCATTAAATAATAATAATTTTTTTTTTTTTCAACAAGTCGGCCGTCTCCCACCGAGGCAGGGTGACCAAAAGAAGAAAATCCCCAAAAGAAAATACTTTCATCATCATTCAACACTTTCACCACACTCATACATAATCACTGTCTTTGCAGAGGAGCTCAGATACGACAGGTGAGAAAAGTCCCTCCCAGCTGTCACTATCTCAGACCCCTCCTTTAAAGTGCAGGCATTGTACTTCCCATTTCCAGGACTCAAGTCCAACTAAATCAATTAACTGGTTTCCCTGAATCCCTTCACAAAATGTTACCCTGCTCACACTCCAACAGATCGTCATGTCCCAAAACCATTCGTCTCCATTCACTCCTATCTAACACGCTCACACATGCTTGCTGGAAGTCCAAGCCCTCGCCCACAAAACCTCCTTTACCCCTTCCTCCAACCTTTTCTAGGACGACCCCTACCCGCCTTCCTTCCCTACAGATTTATACGCTCTCCAAGTCATTCTACTTTGATCCATTCTCTCTAAATGACCAAACCACCTCAACAACCCCTCTTCAGCCCTCTGACAAATACTTTTAGTAACTCCACACCTTCTCCTAATTTCCACATTCCGAATTTTCTGCATAATATTTACACCACACATTGCCCTTAGACAGGACATCTCCACTGCCTCCAGCCTCCTCCTCGCTGCAGCATTTGCAACCCATGCTTCACACCCATATAAGAGTGTTGGTACCACTATACTTTCGTACATTCCCTTCTTTGCCTCCATGGATAACGTTTTTGTCTCCACAGATACCTCAATGCACCACTCACCTTTTTTCCTTCATCAATTCTATGGTTAACCTCATCCTTCATAAACCCATCCGCTGACACGTCAACTCCCAAATATCTGAAAACATTTACTTCTTCCATAATCCCTCTCTCCAAAGTGATATCCAATTTTTCTTTATTTAAATCGTTTGATACCCTCATCACCTTACTCTTATCTATGTTCACTTTTAACTTTCTACCTTTACACACTCTCCCAAACTCGTCCACTAACCTTTGCAACTTTTCTTTAGAATCTCCCATAAGCACAGTATCATCAGCAAAAAGTAACTGTGTCAACTCCAATTTTGCATTTAATTCTCCATAATTTAATCCCACCCCTCTCCCCAGCACCCTAGCATTTACTTCTTTTACAACCCCATCTATAAATATATTAAACAACCATGGTGACATTACACATCCCTGTCTAAGACCTACTTTTACCGGGAAGTAATCTCCCTCTCTCCTACACACCCTAACCTGAACCTCACTATCCTCATAAAAACTCTTTACAGCCTTCAGTAACTTACTACCTATTCCATACACTTGCAACATTTGCCACATTGCTCCCCTATCCACTCTATCATATGCCTTTTCTAAATCCATAAATACAATAAAAACTTCTCTACCTTTATCTAAATACTACTGTTCACATATATGCTTCACTGTAAACACTTGATCTACACATCCCCTACCTACTCTAAAGCCTCCTTGCTCATCTGCAATCCTACTCTCTGTCTTACCTCTAATTCTTTCAATAATAATCCTGCCATACACTTTACCTGGTATACTCAGTAAACTTATTCCCCTATAATTTTTACACTCTCTTTTATCCCCCTTCCCTTTATATAACGGAACTATACATGCTCTCTGCAAATCCCTAGGTACCTTCCCCTCTTTCATACATTTATTAAACAAAAATACCAACCACTCCAGCACTATATCCCCCCCTGCTTTTAACATTTCTGTCATGATTCCGTCAATTCCAGCTGCTTTACCCCTTTCATTCTACGTAATGCCTCACGCACCTCCCCCACACTCACATCCTGCTCTTCTTCACTCCTAAACGATGTTGTACCTCCCTGGCCAGTACATGAAATTACCGCCACCCTCCTTTCATCGACATTTAAAAGTTCCTCAAAATATTCCCGCCATCTACCCAATACCTCCAGCTCCCCATCTACTAACTCCCCTACTCTGTTTTTAACTGACAAATCCATTCGTTCCCTAGGCTTTCTTACCTTGTTTATCTCACTCCAAAAATTTTTCTTGTTTTCAGCAAAATTTCTTGACAGCCTCTCCCATTCTTTCATCCGCTCTTCTTTTGCACTCTCTCACCACTCTCTTCACCTTTCTTTTACTCTCCATATACTCTGCTCTTCTATTAACACTTCTATTTTGTAAAAACCTCTCATAAGCTACCTTTTTCTCTTTTATCACACCCTTTACTTCTTCATTCCACCACTCCTCTTTCCTCCTGCACCCACCCTCCTATAGCCACAAACTTCTGCCCCACATTCTAATACTGCATTTTTAAAACTATCCCAACTCTCTTCAACCCCCCCACTACTCCTACTTGCACTAGCCCACCTTTCTGCCAATAGTTGCTTATATCTCACCCTAACTTCCTCCTCCCTTAGTTTATACACTTTTACCTCTCTTACTTGCTGTTGCCATTTTCTTTTTGTCCCATCTACCTTTTACTCTAACTGTAGCTACAACCAAATAATGATCTGATATATCCGTTGCCCCTCTATAAACATGTACATCCTGAAGCCTACTCATCAACCTTTTATCCACCAATACATAATCCAACAAACTACTTTCCTTACGTGCTATATCATACCTTGTATATTTATTTATCCTCTTTTTCATAAAATATGTATTACTTATTACCAAACCTCTTTCTACACATAGCTCAATTAATGGTTCCCCATTTACATTTACCCTGGCACCCCAAATTTACCTACTACTCCATCCACAACATTTTTACCCACTTTAGCATTAAGATCCCCAACCACAATTACTCTCTCACTTGGTTCAAAACTCCCCACACACTCACTCAACATTTCCCAAAATCTCTCTCTCCTCTACACTTCTCTCTTCTCCAGGTGCATAAACACTTACTATAACCCACTTTTCACATCCAACCTTTATTTTACTCCACATAATCCTTGAATTTATACATTTATATTCCTTCTTTACCTGCCATAACTGATTATTCAACATTATTGCCACTCCTTCTTTAGCTCTAACTCTATTTGAAACCCCTGATCTAATCCCATTTATTTCTCCCCACTGAAACTCTCCTACCCCCTTCAGCTTTGTCTCACTTAAAGCCAGGACATCCAGCTTCTTTTCATTCATAACATCTACAATCATCTCTTTCTTATCATTCGCACAACATCCACGCACATTCAAACATCCCACTTTGACGGTTTTCTTCTTCTTCTTTTTAGTAAGCTATACAGGAAAAGGGGTTACTAGCCCATTGTTCCCGGCATTTTAGTTGACTTTTACAACACGCATGGCTTACGGAGGAAAGATTCTTATTCCACTTCCCCATGGATATGAAAGGGAAAAGCAATAAGAACAAGAACTATTAAGATAAAATCAAAGAAAACTCAGATGAGTGTGTATACATAAACGTGTACATGTTTGCGTAGTGTGACCTAAGTGTAAGTAGAAGTAGCAAGACGTACCTGAAATCTTGCATGTTTATGAGACAGAAAAAAGACACCAGCAATCCTACCATCATGTAAAACAGTTTCAGGTTTCTGTTTCACAGTCACCTGGCAGGATGGTAATATTAATAACATTAATAATAATAATAATTAATATTAATTAATAATATTAATAACAGCTTTAAATAAATTTCAGAACGAGAGAGAGCTATTGAGGAAAAGCAGAAAATGGATGCAGGTCGTCGCATTGGTGTTGAGGAGACAGGATGGAGAAGGGGTCCTTCACGAGATGAACCACGAGAAGAACCAAAAGATGAACAACCACCACCACCACCTCCACCTGCTGTAGCAGCACACCCAGCACGTGAACCTGAAAGAGAAGGTGGTGAGCGTTCTGGCGTTTGGAGGGCTGGAGGAGGTAAAATTTTTTTTTTTAGATTTGATTCTGGAAAAATACATGAGCGTGTTAGGAGTGAATGGAGACTAATGGTTTTTGGGACTTGACGAGCTGTTGGAGTGTGAGCAGGGTAATATTTAGTGAAGGGATTCAGGGAAACTGGTTAGCCGGAATTGAGTCCTGGAAATGGTAAGTACAGTGGACCCTCAGTTAGCGGCCGTTCCTGTTAGCGGCCAGTTTTACGGCTCCCGGTTAGCGGCCAGTTTTACGGCTCCCGGTTAGCGGCCATATGGGACACGTCAGTCCACCGGCTGGGGCCGCTTGCGCTTCAGTTTGCCTGTGTTTCTCGGTGTGTGAGGAAGCTTCTGCTCATTCATCCAAACATTTCGCTTGTTTTCCATTGTTTTTTGTCAGTGCAACTGCGAAATAAGTAACCATGGCTCCCAAGAAAGTTCCTAGTAAAGTTCCTGTGGTAAAGAGAGTGAGAAACACCATGGAATTTAAGAGAGAGGTGATTGAGAAATATGAGAGTGGTATTTGGGTGCTGGAACTTGCCAGGATGTTTGGGAAAAACAAATCAACAATTACAACCATCCTGGCAAAGAAAGAACAAATCAAGGATGCTGATGTTGCCAAAGGAGTAGCTTTTGTAACGAAACAAAGGTCACCAATAATGGAACAAATGGAAAAGTTATTGTTATTGTGGATTAAAGAAAAACAAATAGTGGGAGACAGTGTAGTGGAGTCTGTTATTTGTGAGAAGGCAAGGCATTTGCATGAAGATCTTGTGAAGAAAACTCCTGGAACAAGTGCTGCTGGTAGTGAATTTAGGGCCAGCAAAGGCTGGTTTGAGAGATTAAAGAAGTGTAGTGGCATACACAGTGTTGTAAGGCATGGTGAGGCTGCAAGTTCAGACAAACATGCTGCTGAAAAGTTTGTGCAGGAATTTCTGGACTACATAGAGTGAAAATCTGAAACCCCAACAAGTGTTTAATTGTAATGAAACAGGCCTGTTTTGGAAGAAAATTCCCAACAGGACCTACATCACACAGGAGGAAAAGTCACTGCCAGGACACAAGCCTATGAAAGACAGGCTAACACTCTTGTTTTGTGCTAACGCTAGTGGGGATTTCAAAGTGAAGCCTTAACAAGTGTATCACTCTGAAACTCCCAGAGTGTTCAAGAAACACAATGTCCACAAGAAAAGATTGTGTGTGATGTGGAAAGCAAATCATAATGCATGGGTCACAAGGCAAATTTTCAAAGATTGGGTTGATGATGTGTTTGGCCCAAGTGTGAAAAAATACCTTCAGGAAAACAATTTGGGACTCAAGTGCCTCCTAATACTGGACAATGCTCCTGCACATCCTCCAGACTTGGAAGACCAAATGTCTAAGGACTTCAAATTTATAAAAGGGAAGTTCTTGCCTCCTAACACCACTCCTTTTCTCCAGCCCATGGACCAGCAGGTCATTTCTAACTTCAAGAAACTGTACACCAAAGCAGTGTTTCAGAAGTGCTTTGAAGTGACCTCGGACACTGAATTGACCCTTAGAGAGTTCTGGAAGAATCACTTCATTGTTTACAACTGCATAGGCCTTATAGGTAAGGCTTGGAATGCAGTGACTTCCAGGACTTTGAACTCTGCTTGGAGACCACTGTGGTCAGGTTGTGTTGAAAAGAGGGATTTTGAAGGATTTGAGGCTGACCCTGACCTTGACGACCCTGTGCCTGTTGTGGAAGATACTGTGGCATTGGGGAACAGCCTGGGGTTGGAGGCGAGTGGTGAGGATGTGGAAGAGTTGGTGCAGGACCACAGGGTAGAGCTAACCACTGAAGAACTGCAAGAGCTGGAACTGGAACATCATGAGACCAGAGTTGAGGCTATTGCTTCAGAAAAGGAAGAGTAGGAGGTGCCTTCTTCAGTGATTAAGGAAATTTGTTCAAGTGGAATGATGTCCAGACATTTGTTGAAAAACACCAAGCTGAAACAAGCCATATTTGCAACATGTTTAGTGACAACCTTGTTCCACTTCAGGGAAATGTTAGAGGCGCCAGAAACAGAGCACTCTGGACAGTTATTTTTCTAGACAAGGGTCTAGCGACTCAAGCTGGTCCTAGTGGCATTAAAAGAAAAAGAAGGGAAGTAACCCCAGATAAGGACTTGTTACCTGAAGTCTTTATGGAGGGGGATTTTCCTTCCAAACACTAACTCCTCCCTATCTTCCAGAAGCCAGCATTAGTCTTCAATAAAGGTGCTGATTTAATTGTTAAAAAAAATTTTTTTTTAATATTTTTGTCTGGAACGGATTAATTGTATTTACATAAATTCTTATGGGGAATATTATTTCGGTTAAAGGCCATTTCGGTAAAAGGCCTAGCTCCTGGAACGGATTACGGCCTTAAACCGAGGGTCCACTGTACAATGCCTGCACTTTAAAGGAGGGGTTTGGGATATTGGCAGTTTGGAGAGACTTCTAATACTGTTGTATCTGAGCTTCTCTGCAAAGACTGTGATTGTGTGAGTGAGGTGAAAATGTTGAATGATGATGAAAGTATTTTCTTTTTGGGGATTTTCTTTTTTTGGGTCACCCTGCCTCAGTGGGAGACGGCCGACTTGTTGAAAAAAAAAGTTACGCAATGGGTAAAATGAATGGGGGTAAAGCAGATGGGGTTAAAATGTGTTAAAAATGGTGGGGATATAGTGTTGTAGTAGTTAGTGTATTTGTTCAATATATGCATGAAAGAAGGGAAGGTACCTAAGGATTGGCAGAGCATGCATAATTTACTTGTACAGTATAAGGGAAAGGAGGATGTAGAATGTAAGAATTTTAGAGGAATTAACCTGTTGAGTACAGCAGGTAAAGTGTATTGAAAGGGTTAAGGGTAAGACATAGTAGGATAACAGGAGCGTAGAAAAATTGTCAATCCAAAACTCCCAGTTGGTGCAAGAGACAGAAAAGAGAAGGGGGGACTCCTTCCAAACAGTAACATTTCCTCCTCCCTTCTCAGCACTATCCTAGCAGGCACTCGACTCTTTTTCTGCAAAGTAAAGTAAGGTTAAATTTGCATTTATTTCATCTAATTCTTTTGTATTTATGTATGTATTTTAGTATTAAGCAGTGTTTAAATTACATATTTTAGTATTAAGCAGTGTTTAAATTATTTTATACAACCCCATCAATGTATAATATGCCAATAACAATAGGATTTTTTTCATGGGAACGGATTAATCGTTTTCCCTATATTTCTTATGGGAAAATTTGTTTAGTATAAGTCCAATGTCCTGGAACGGATTAAGGACATGTATCGAGGTACCACTGTACAGTCTCTCCTCACTAAACGACGGAGATAGGGACCTAAGACCCCGTCAGTAAACGATTTCGTCGCTAATCGAGGAATCACCCATTACTGACACTTCAAAAGTGTCACCACCCAAAATTAAAACATTGTTTTATGTTTGTTGGGAAGTTCCTTTCAATCTGTTTATTATTAACAGTAATACAACATGAAATAGGTCAATGACTTACTTCCAAGTTATTCCAGGAAACGCTTACATAGCTGATTACTTGAAGAAGAAAAATTGAGAAAATCTCACTTTTTTCAGTCTTTGCATAGGGTACGAGTGATCTATAGTTACCCTTCAGGCGGTACTGTTTTCTATAATGGTCGCGGTCACTTTTTTTTTTTTTATCTCTCCGCCCTCCATCCTTCAATACCTCTCTATATAATGTCAGTTTTTATTAATTTGGGCGTCTTTATCATGCTTCTACATTATTTATGTTATACCTAATATTATTCTGGAATAAATATGATAAGTAGATAACCTGTATTGATAGTAATAGTATAATTATACAATATTTTATAGTGCCGTTAGCTTACACATCCGAATGTCATGGTGAAGCAGGAGTTACTGAGACTGCTGGCACTTTCTCCCTCCCTCTCTCTCGTATAACCCCAGCCCAGCTCATCCTCCAATACCTCTCCATATATGTATTTTATTATTATTATTATCACCATCGATATACCTTGTTCACTGAGTATAATAATTTTGTTCTTAAGCTGCCACGAGAAAGACAATGTAAACACAGAGACGAACACACCAGCTGATCTCTTATCAGCTGGTTTGTTCTGATCCATTTTTCTCTTGTTTTTCCTCTTCCAAGTGTTGCTGCATGTATATTGTGCACCCCATAGTACAAGATAGTTATAAGTGCAGCAGCACTTGGAAGAGGAAAAACAACAAGAGGAAAATGGAAGAAGTACAAAAGAAGTTCACAGTAAAGGGATCAGCTGGTGTGTTCGTCTATGTGTTTATATTCTGTGTCTCTCGTAGCAGCTTAATTAAGAAATTATTAAACTCGGTGAACAAGGTATGTTGATGATGATGATGATAATTAATGAAGATAAAGGTTTATTTATTGTAATAATAACAATCGCTCTGGAGTGCTTTAAATGTCAGCTACGAAACTTATACAAGTGCTGCTGCACTTTTATCTTGTACTATGGGGTACACAATCAAGTTAAAATTTGTACAAATATGTAGTCTTGGAGACTTTAAAAGCTAGTGTACTGAGTGGCTGTAAGAAGGAGATTGAGATGCGTGACCCAAGTTCTCATATGGCATACAATTTTTTTTTAACTCGTGGGAGAGCCCGTCATAACTCCGAGTCGTCGTTAAGTGAGAAGAGACTGTATATGCCTTTCATTACCACTTCGGAGTAAACATTTCTACTTTAATTATTATTCAACTTCAAATCCTAATCTACATAAAAAAGAATTAATTCAATATCTTTCACACCTAAGAATCTAAGATGAGTTTAATGCAGTGTGGTAGTAGAAATAAATGAATTCTGCATTCTAGAACAATGTTTCAGTTTACCAAACTGCTTATAGGGCCTTGAAAGTTTAGCCTGACGACACCCTCCACATGGGCTGTGGTCCACTGTTTTGAGAAACACTGTACTAGACCTTCATTATAATTGTTGAAAGCATGTATTTCAGAGAGTAAATCTATTATTGATCTTCAGAATGGGTTATTCATGTCAGATTTATGTAATGTACTGTACTTGATATTACTGCGATGGTTCCTTTCCTTATTTAAAGCATTCATGGGATATTTTCCCCTCATTCTTTTTTGTTTTTTAATAGTACAGTGGACCCCCGAGTTTCGTAAAAACTTCACTCCTGAAGTCTGCTCAAGTGCCATTACCGAACGAATTTACTCCCTTAAGGAAAAATTTCACGTAGGTTAGTCTATTTCAGACCCCCAAAAATACACTTCCACAAGAACTTACAAAATTATACTTACATAATTGCACGATTTCCGGGGTATTCGTTAACCGAGGGTCCACTGTATTGGTATTAGACTAATCTAGATTACCCAAGGATACACAAGTGTGAAATAAAGGTGAAGAAGGAACCTTCTCTCTCTGACAATTCCTAAGCTACAGCTTTTGGTAAACTGTAATTAAATCATTAATTCTTCAGGCTTACATTGTTAATAGAAAGTCATCTTTATTTACAAAAAAATTATCTGTCTTCTAAATATTTCAGGTGGCTGGCGAGAGAAGGAACGTGAAAAGTTGGATGTATGGCGCCGCAAAGATGACGATGCTGATCGAGAGCCAGTGCCCGAACCTAGAGACCGTGGGAATCGTGATATCAGACAAGATGAGCCGCCACCACCACCCAGGGACAGAGGAAATCGTGATATCAGGAGAGATGAACCTCCAAAAGATTTGCGTCGTGATCGTGAAGAGAGGGTTGGTTTTGGCAGAGACAGGGAAGAACGTGGTGGTGGTTTGGGCAGAGAGAGAGAAGAGCGTGGCTTTGGAAGGGATAGAGATGATCGATTTGGAAGAGACCGTGACGACCGTGGTGGATTTAGTAGAGAGAGAGATGATCGGTTTGGCAGCAGAGATGAAAGAGGCACTTTTGGAAGCAGAGATGATAGGTAAAGAATTTTTATTTTCCATATAATATTCCTATAAGTATAGCCAATATAGTTTTCTCAGACAAATTAGTTCAATTTTTAACCTGATCCAATTCTTGAAGAATAACCATATAAATTTTGTTGCTGATTAAGAGTGAACAAATGTGTGGTGTATTGACTAGTACAAATGCTGATCTAGTAATGTTATTTTAATTTAAAATATAATGTCTATAGTAGTAGTGGTCTTACCAATAAAGGTGATGCTAACAAGTGATAAATAGGCACATAATGCAGTGAAGCTTTTATTAAAGATACAATGTTTCTTTCACTTGTAAGCTTTATTAAGTACACTGGGTGAAATGTAACAATAATGACTTCATTACATTGTCTTTTTACCAGTGGTAGTCTTCATCAATAATTACTGTAAATTAAGTCCTGACTCATTGCAGACATTGCATAAGATGTATTTGTTATTTATGTGTGCTATTGTTTATTTTTAAAGGGATGGAGGTGATTGGCGTCGTGGGCCATCACGTTCTGAAAGAGACTTCGGCCGTAGTGACCGGGACTTCAACAGAGGTGAACGTTCAGAGAGAGGTTTTGGCCGTGATAGGGATTTTGGTAGCAGCAGAGGAGACAGGGACTTTGGTGGTAGGGACCGTGACTTTGGTGGTCGTCGTGAATTAGGTCGTGATGACCGTGATCGGGATCGTGGTTTTGGTGGCCGTCGCATGGATCTTGATGATCGGCGAGGTGGTGACCGTGGTCCAACCCGTGCTGATGAAGGAGGATCTTGGCGCTCTGCTGCCCCTCCTCCACCAAGAGAGAGGTAAGAAAAATATATGGTGTATTAATTGGTCATGGGAGGCAGGTTGTGGTAGAATACTTGTAAAAGAATTGTAATCCATTTTCCTTTTTATAATAAAAAAGTTAGGCTACACTTATTAAATGGTCAGGTTGCATGCTTTGAATCTAAGATTTCATTAATGTTTACACCTTTTTTTTTTTCATTCTCTGAGTGGTTCAAAAAATTTTTAAGGTCGTCTTCTATTAATATACAGAAGAAGGTAAAATTAATATCACGGTATTTTTTTCCTAAACAAGCATGAGAGTAAAATATATCCCTTTTTTAATGTACATCATTCCTTTATAATTTTTATGTATGTTATACTATAGATATTTTCTTTTTTTTTCAACATGTCGGCCGTTTCCCATCGAGGCAGGGTGACCCAAAAAGAAAGAAAGAAACTTTCATCATAATTGAACATTTTCACCATCACTCATACATAATCACTGTCTTTGCAGAGGTGCTCAGATATGACAGTTTAGAAGTCCCTCCATGTCCGGCTAATCAGTTTCCCTTAATCCCTTCACAAAATATTATCTTGCTCACACTCCAACAGCTCGTCAGGTCCCAAAAACCATTCGAAACCATTCACTCTTATCTAACAAGCTCACGCATGCTTGATGGAAGTCCAAGTCCCTCGCCCACAAAATTTCCTTTACCCCCCTCCCTCCAACCTTTTTGAGGACTACCTCTACCCCGCCTTCCTTCCCCTACAAATTTATATGCTCTCCAAGTCATTCTACTTTGTTCCATTCACTCTAAATGACCAAACCATCTCAACAGCCCCTCTTCAGTCCTCTTGACTAATACTTTTTGTAACTTCACACCTAATTTCCACACTACGAATTCTCTACATAATATTTACACCACACATTGCCCTTAGACAGGACATCTCCACTGCCTCTGGCCGCCGCCTCGCTGCAGCATTTACAAACCAAGCTTCACACCCATCTTAAGAGTGTTGGTACAATTATACTCTTTTACATTCCCAACTTTGCCTTCATGGATCTTTTTCTTTTTCCCACAGATACCTCAACACACCACTCACCTTTTTTTCTTCATCATTTCAATGGTTAACCTCGTCCTTCATAAACCCATCCGCTGACAAGTCAACTCCCAGATATCTGAAAACATTCACTTCTTCCATACTCCTTCCAATATGATATCCAATTTTTCTTTATGAAAAGCATTTGATACCCTCATCACCTTACTCTTATCTATATTCACTTTCAACTTTCTACCTTTGCACACCCTCCCAAACTCGTCCACTAACCTTTGCAACTTTTCTTTAGAATCCCACAAAAGCACAGTATCATCAGCAAAAAGTAACTGTATCAACTCATATTTTGTATTTGATTCCCCATAATTTAATCCCACCTCTTTCCTCAACACCCAAGCATTTACTTCTTTTACAACCCCGTCTATAAATAGAATATTAAAAACCATGGTTTACATTGCACATCTGTGTCTAAGACCTATTTTTACTGGGAAGTAATCTCCCTCTCTCCCACACACCCTAACCTGAGCCTCACTGTCCTCAAAAATTCTTTACAGCACTTAGTAACTTAATACTAATTCCATACACTTGCAACATCTGCCACATTGCTCCCCTATCCACTTTATCATATGCCTTTTCTAAATCCATAAATGCAATGAAAACTTCCCTACCTTTATCTAAATACTGTTCTCATACATGCTTCAATGTATACACTTGATCTACACATCCCCTACCCATTTTAATGCCTCCTTGCTCACCTGCAATCCTTCTCTCTGTCTTACCTCTAATTCTTTCAATAATAACCCTACCATACACTTTACCTGGTATACTCAGTAAAATTGTTCCCCTATAATTTTTTTTATCTTTTGTAACCCTTCCCTTTATATAAAGAAACTATAGATTCTCTATGCCAATCTCTAGGTACCTTCCCCTCTCACATTTTTTTTTTATTAACACATCTGGTGTTTCCCACCAAGGTAGGGTGACCCGAAAAAGATAAACTTTCACCATCATTCATTCCATCACTCTTGCCAGAGGTGCACTTACATCACAGTTAAAAAACTGCAACATTAACACCCCTCCTTCAGAGTGCAGACGCTGTACTTCCCATTTCCAGGACTCAAGTCCAGCCTGTCGGTTTCCCTGAATCCTTTCATAAATGTTACTTTGCTCACACTCCAACAGCACGTCAAGTCCTAAAAGCCATTTGTCTCCATTTGCTCCTATTTAACACGCTCATGCATGCTTGCTGGAAGTCCAAGCCTCTCACACATGAAACCTTTACCCCCTCCCTCCAACCTTTCCTAGCATGACCTCTACCCCGCCTTCCCTCCACTACAGATTTATACACTTTCAAAGTCATTTTATTTTGTTCCATCCTCATCTCCACTGCCTCCAGCCTTCACCCATATAAGAGCGTTGGTGTAACTATACTCTCATACATTCCCCTCTTTGCATCCATGGACAAAGTTCTTTGTCTCCACAGACTCTTCAGTGCACCACTCGCCTTTTTTCACTCATCAATTCTGTGATTCACCTCATCTTTCATAGATCCATCTGAATACATTCACCACCTCCATACTCTCTCCGTCCAATCTGATATCCAATCTTTTATTACCTAATTTTTTTTGTTATCCTCATCACCTTACTCTTTCCTATATTCACTTTCAATTTTCTTTTACATACCCTACCAAACTCATCAACCAACCTCTGCAACTTCTCTTCAGAATCTCCCAAAAGCACAGTGTCATCAGCAAAGAGCAATTGTGACAACTCCCACTTTGTGTTATATTCTTTATCTTTTAACCCCACACCTCTTGCCAACATAAAAGCATTCACTTCTCTTACAATCCCATCTATAAATATATTGAACAACCATGGGGATATCACACATCCTTGTCTAACTAAGACCTACTTTTACTGGGAAGTAATCTCCCTCTCTCCTACACTCTCTAACCTGAGCCTCGCTATCACCATGGTTGTTTAATGTATTTGTAGATGATACTGTGCTTTTGGGAGATTATAAAGAAAAGTTACAAAGGTTAGTAGACGAGTTTGTGAGGGTGTGTAAAGGTAGAAAGTTCAAAGTGAGGGTATCAAACTATTTAAATTAAGAAAAATTGGATATCACATTGAAGAGAGGGAGTATGGAAGAGGTGAATGTTTTCAGATATTTGGGAGTTGACTTGTCAGCGGATGGGTTTATGAAGGATGAGGTTAACAATAGAATGGGTAAAGGAAAAGTGGTGAGTGGTGCATTGAGGTATCTGTGGAGACAAAAAAACGTTATCCATGGAGGCAAAGAAGGTAATGTACGAAAGCATAGTGGTACCAACACACTTATATGGGTGTGAAGCTTGCATTGTAAACGCTGCAGCGAGGAGGCGGCTGGAGGCAGTGGAGATGTCATGTCTAAGGGCAATGTGTGGTGTAAATATTGTGCAGAGAATTCGGAGTGTGGAAATTAGGAGGTGGTGTGGAGTTACTAAAAGTATTAGCCAGAGGGCTGAAGAGGAGTTGTTGAGGTGGTTTGGTCATTTAGAGAGAATGGATCGAAGTAGAATGACTTGGAGAGCGTATAAATCTGTAGGGGAAGGAAGGAGGGGTAGGGGTCGTCCTTGAAAAGGTTGGAGGGAGGGGGTAAAGGAGGTTTTTTGTGCGAGGGGCTTGAACTTCCAGCAAGCGTGTGTGAGCGTGTTAGATAGGAGTGAATGGAGATGAATGACTTTTGGTACCTGACGAGCTGTTGGAGTGTGAGCAGGGTAATATTTAGTGAAAGGATTCAGGAAACCAGTTATTATAGATTTAGCCGGACTTGAGTCCTGGAAATGGGAAGTACAATTCCTGCACTTTAAAGGAGGGGTCTGGGATAGTGATAGTTTGGAGGGACTATTCTAAACTGCAGTATCTGAGCGACAGTGATTATGTATGAGTGTCGTGAAAGTGTTGAATGATGATGAAAGTATTTTCTTTTTGGGAATTTTCTTTCTTTTTGGGTCACCCTGCCTCTGTGGGAGACTGCCGACTTGTTGAAAAAAATACGTACAGTGGACCCCCGGAGTTCGTAGGAGTCGGAGTTCGTGACATTTTTTCGGAAAAATATTGGTTCGGTGTTCGTTGATCCGCTCGGAGTTAGTAATTCGTCCCAGACGCGTACATGTGGCCCGAGCGGCCAGACACTCCATTCAGAGTCAGTGTGCCATTGTTTACCAGCGAGTGACCACCACCCACCATGGGCCCCAAGAAAGCTCCTAGTGCCTGCCCTTTGGTAAAGGGCTGAGAGGGAAGAATGTCTTCTTAATTGATTCAGTGATTCTACTATATGTTATGATACTAAAACAGCAGGAGTTGATAAATGCTATAGTGCCAGCCAGCAATAAAGTGTAGCATTAACAGTGTAGCAAGTAAGTTAAGCGATAGAAAAATGACGACACAAAACTTAACTCCTCCAGTGTTGTTGGAGTTATATAGGGCGACTGACAACATAGCTGTGTGTCTGGTGGCCATCACTATGTAAGGCGTATCTTTCAGTGGCCCTTATACACCCAACAACAAACACCACAACACCTGTCCTCACATTCGTAATGATATTTTATTCATTCTAGAGTATGTGTCATGTTTCTATGTTATTAATATTGTTTATTATGTCATATTAGATGAATTGTGGTAGATAAATAAGCTGTATAGATGATATTAGCGAAATATTGAAGGACTATCTTGTCCTGTTCCCAAACACACACCCCTGTCGCCGGCACAATTCCAAACATACGGCAGAAACTGAAGTCTCTGGAACACTTTTTTGAGCAACAGGGGTCCAGTGACTCTCAAGCTGGTCCTAGTGGCATTAAAAACAAAGAAGGGAAGTAACCTAGGAAAAGGACTTGGTACCTGAAGTCTTTATGGAAGGGAATTCCCCTTCCAAACAAAAGCAACTCTTCCATCCTCCTCCCGTCTTCCACACTTCAATAAAGGTAAGTGACATGTTATTATTGTTTTATTCTTCATCTCATTGTTTTCTGTGTAATTTAATGTATATTTAATGTACAAAAATATTTTATTTTAATACTTTTGGGTGTCTGAAACGGATTAATATTATTTCCATTATTTCTTATGGGGAAAATAGATTCGGAGTTCGTAATATTCAGTGTTCGGAGCACCCTCTGGAACGGATTAATTACGAACTCCGGGGGTCCACTGTATACAGTGGTACCCTGAGTTTCGGCCATAATTCAATCCAGAAGGCTGTTCAAGTGCCGTTACCAAACGAATTTGTTCCCATAAGGAATAATGTAAATTAGATTAGTCCGTTTCAGACCCCCAAAAATACACTTACAAAAGCACTTACAATAATACACTTACATAATTGTTCGAGTTGGGAGGTGGCCAAAACTTGAGGTACCACTGTATATAATATTATATTCAATCACATCCTCCAGTTTAATGTTTAACATAATGCTCAGTTTGTTGTGTCTTACACCCATACTCTAAAGAATAAATAGGCACAATACACTGACTGGAACAACAATACACAAATCACCTGCCCAAAGGAGACTTTAAACTTACGAGTGTTTTAGTCCGGCTTGGACGACCATTAGTTAGTCACACACAAGTGGGAAGGGAGCCAGTGTATACACGAGAGGGGGCCAGGTTTGGGGCCGGGAGAAGTGGAACGAGAGGACGCAATAGTATAATTGTGGTAGAAGTGACACGAAATCATAACACGATTGCAAACAAACCAAATGAAACCATTACAACTCCCGGCTATCTGGCTGAGTGGCTTATGCACTGGCCTGGAGTTTTAGGACCTGCTCACCTTGTGTTCAAACTCGACCCATTCTGTGGTTAGTGGGAGAAGTGGAACGAGAGGACGCAGTAGTATAATTGTTGTGGTAGAAGTGACACGAAATCATAACACGATTGCAAACAAACCAAATGAAACCATTACAACTCCCGGCCATCTGGCTGAGTGGCTTATGCACTGGCCTGGAGTTTTAGGACCTGCTCACCTTGTGTTCAAACTCGACCCATTCTGTTGTTAGTGGGAGAGTGGGTAATAAGAAGGTAGTGGTGTTTGTGACACAAGAGGTCAGAGAGTGGAGTGTAAGCAAAACAATAGTGGTTGTAGTAATAGTGAAGGTAGTTGAAGAGCAAGAGAAAAGATCAAAAGGAACACTGCAGGAGAGCTAATAACCTAAAAGGATTAGACAAAAACCCAAGGGGGAGGTGGGAAATCTCGTAAGACAGAACCAACCAGATTGAAGGAAAGGAAAGACTACTGTTGCTGTTAACCCTTTCGGGGTTTTGGTCGTACTAGTACGTTTTACGCCCTGGGGTTATTGACGTACTAGTACGCCTAAATTCTAGCGCCCTCAAATCAAGCAGAAACAGGCTGTTAGGCCTAGATGTGATAGAATGGGTCTGTGCGGTCAGTGTGCGCAGTATAAAAATCCTGCACCACACAGTGCATAATAAGGAAAAAAAAAACTGACCGTGTTTTTGGTTTAAAACAGCGACTTTGCAGTCTATTTTCGTATGGTATTTATGCTTGTATTCTCGTTTTCTTAGTCTCATTTTATAGAATAGATGATATATTACAGAAATAGAGATAATTTTGACTGGTTTCACGATGACAAGTACCTTGAAACTGAGCGCAATGTAGCGAAAATGTTCGATTTTGGCCGATGTTCAAGAGTAAACAAATCACACCATGCGTCCAATACACATCAACTGGAGAGTCTAATATTCTTGCACAAGTGTGCTGATATTATTTATACCATTTTTACAATGATGCAGTTGTATACATAACAGTAAATCTTCTATTTTTTGTGAGAATAAAAATTCAAAATGGAAAGCAAAAGTAATGTAAGAGGGGCCTGGAGATGTGACTAATGAACAGAGAAGATGTTATTTTAGTGCCAGGAATGTCTGCCTTGTTTATTATGGACCCTATTTTGAAATTGGCATCGTTTGAAATTTGTGTGAAATTGGCCAAATTGCCATTTTCTGACCACTATTTTGGGTAGTTGAAATTGGTAAATAGGCGGTTTCTTGTACTCAATCGATAGAAGAAATGTAGTTCTAGCGAAATAGCTATAATTTTAGTAAACTGAAACATTGGAATTTGCTGAAAATAGGTCTCAAAGTGGGCAAAATCGCTGATGCGTAAATGTCATGGATACCGCTAACTTCGCGAAAGCATAATTCTGTTAGTTTTCGATCAAATTTCATAATTTTTTATGGCGTTATGATCGGAAAAAGATTCTCTATCATATAAGAATTTTTTTTTTTTTTTTTTTTTTTTTTAAATTCATGGACCCTGAGAATGAGTTTCAGAGAGACCCCTTGGACCCCCAAAGGGTTAATATACTATTATACTACTATTACCACTAGTGCTTCACTAACACTCCACACTCTGACCCTTGTTTCATTAACACTACTAGTATTCTCTTATTGCCCTTACTGCTGCTCCAATTATATAACTTCTCTTGTTCCACTTCCTTCCCCCTCGTATATATACTGGCTTCTTTTTCTTCTGTGTAACAAGTTAATGTTCCGAGCTGGACTGAAATGTAATTATATACAGTGGACTCCCGAGTTTCGGTCATAATTCATTCCAGAAGGCTGCTCAAGTGCTATTACCAAATGAATTTACTCCCTTAAGGAATAATGTCAAGTAGGTTAGTCCATTTCAGACCCCCAAAAATACACTTATAAAAAGCACTTACAATATTATACTTAGTATATACAGTGGACCCCCGAGTTTCGTAAACTCCGGAAATCGTACAATTATGTAAGTATAATATTTTAAGTGCTTGTGGAAGTGTATTTTTGGAGGTCTGAAATAGACTAACCTACGTGACATTTTTCCTTAAGGGAGTAAATTCGTTCGGTAATGGTGCTTGAGCAGACTTCAGGAGTGAAGTTTTTACGAAACTCGGGAGTCCACTGTAATTGTACGATTTCCGAGGTGACCGAAACTCGGGGGTCCACTGTATTTCAGTCTCCTATGTGCGGGTTGAGTGTGTGTATCCAGACTTCAATTTAATTAAGATGTCAAAAGAGAAAAGCCTTTTTATTTTTTTTCCACAAAGACCACGAGTCGAAGAACGTGAAAGAATTGGAACAGAAGACAGGCGGAGTGGAATTGGCGATGAAAAACGTGCCAATGTTTGGCGCTCTCGTGAGGAATCTCGCAAGGATGAGCTCCAAGAAGAAGAGCCACGGCCAACCCGGGAAGAGCAGGATGACGATGGCTGGACTACTGTGAGACGTTAAAGGAAATGTAATGTAGAGTAGTTTCATATGCTTAGAAATAATAGCCTTGGCCTCAGCATGTAGTGATTTTATATTAAACAAGTGGGAGAAGCATGTGTATTTTAAACGTTTCCTAATCCAATGGGGAAAGTTTTATTTAATGTAGGACCTTTCTTGGTGCTGTCATAAACTGATGAATATTCTTCTGTGAAGGATCTAAAGGCGCATTACTGTAATGAAAATTTAAAACTGATTTGGTACCAAGTTTCAGGCATTTTTTTTTTTTTTTAAATATTATTTAAGTGTGCTGTAAGCTTGTTTCTTATTATTGATGTGTGTGTTGACTGTATAAATTATATATACTGTACTGTATATTATACACACACATTGTATATCTAGTATTGAAAATTATAAATGTTTCAGCCAAAAAATAGTATTTTGGTTTATTTTATTTAATGTTTTCCCCGATTAATAATATAACTGATTTGGTATTGACGGCTATTCTCGTATTGTGTAACTTGACATTTTTTGATTATAGTTATTAGTATATTATCAATAAAAGGTAGTGGTCTAAACTTTGCATTTACCTTTAAATCTTTTTTTCATGGTGCTTTGGTAAATATTGTGTAAAAAGGTAAAAACTCCAGCATTGTTTTATTAAGAATTCAGGCTTATACTTTAAAATTACTTGTATACAAAGTTAAAAAGTATTCTGCCCTTTGTCGGAATCTGATTGCCTTCTATTTTCCAGGTGCTGTATGACCCCCAATGGGTTTAGCACTTGCCCCATGAATGTGTAATACTAACATTAGTTGCAGGTGCTCTCAAAGACAAACTAGATCCATTAATTCTCATAATGCTGGGAAATGTGTTGTGTACAGTACACAACTACTTACAGTTGACCATTGGATAACACGGTGGTATTTGTCATTCTTTTCAGGTCACAACCTGGTTTACTCATTGCACAAGCCTTGTATCTGCCTCATTCTTTTTAACTGTGCAAATTGATATGTCATTCAGGCCATAGGCCCATGTCATGTCCATCACAAGTGTGCCACTCTTAAGCTTATCTATCATCTTGATTTTCTTCAGAACACCAAGACTTTTGTGCTTATGCTCCTCTTTAAGGGGGGCTCCTTGTCGTGGTAAAGAGGCTATCGGTCTGAGGAATTGGACCTCTTGGTCTTCTTCCTCAGACCGAACCTAATTCCCCCAATCCCCCTCCCTTTTCCCATCTTCCCCATCCTCCCTTTCCCTTTCCTCCTCCTCCTCCTCCTCATCCCTCCCTTATTTCCTTCCCAGTTTTACCCTGGGAGCTTCTCTCCTCAGGCATTCTAGTTCCTAGGTAGGGGGAAGGGTATCGTAGTCCATCCCATTCCGTTGAGGTCCTTGGCGGTGGTGTAGTTTGCCGTGGAATCTGGATCGCCTGGGGATGTCCCGATCCCTCTCCGGTCACCCGGGGGTGGCTTTGGGTATCTTTCGGGCGACGGGTGTATCTCTGGAGGCCACCTTCGGATTCCGGTGGTGGCCGAAGGCGGTATGCTTTGTGGCGGATATCCGGCCGCCCTCTCTTTTGTCCGCCGAGATGGCTCGGTGGATGTGAGGTTGCTATCCCGGATTGCTGGTTTACTGGCATGAAGGGTAGGGTATGGCATGGGTTCCATGCAGCATCTGCACTACTTGCGGTGTTGAGGTCCTCTTGGGCACGGAGGGGGATTTGCGCTCCCTTTCATTCCTCCTAGGACCTATTCCTCCACGTTCCCCCCCTCTTTAAGGGGGGCTCCTTGACGTGGTAAAGAGGCTATCGGTCTGAGGAATTGGACCTTTTGGTCTTCTTCCTCAGACCGAACCTAATTACCCCCAATCCCCCTCCCTTTCCCATCTCCCCATCCTCCCTTTCCTTTCCTCCTCCTCCTCCTCATCCCTCCCTTATTTCCTTCCCAGTTTTACCCTGGGAGCTTCTCTCCTCAGGCATTCTAGTTCCTAGGTAGGGGAAGGGTATCGTAGTCCATCCCATTCCGTTGAGGTCCTTGGCGGTGGTGTAGTTTGCCGTGGAATCTGGATCGCCTGGGGATGTCCCGATCCTCTCCGGTCACCCGGGGGTGGCTTTGGGTATCTTTCGGCGACGGGTGTATCTCTGGAGGCCACCTTCGGATTCCGGGGTGGTGGCCGAAGGCGGTATGCTTTGTGGCGGATATCCGGCCGCCTCTCTTTTGTCGCCGAGATGGCT